>OVAN01003932.1:0-27361 GCA_900406275.1 Anastatica hierochuntica
GATGCCCAGTCTGCATCCGCATAAGCATTTAAGCAGAGATCAGTATGAGCAAAGTAAAGAAGGCCTTGTCCTGGATTGGCCTTGAGATATCTGATTATCCTTTGAGCAGCAGCAAAATGTATATCTGTTGGCTTGGACAGAAACTGACTCAACTTGTGAACCGCAAAGGAAATATCTGGTCGAGTAATGGTCAAATATAAAAGTCTGCCAATGAGTTCTCTGTATGGAGTAGGATTAGAGATAACTATACCAGACNGACTGTGCAAAGCTTTGCTGCAAGAAGACCATACTCATCTAAAAGATCCAGTGCATATTTTCTCTGGCTAATAGAGATTCCTGCTGAAGATCTTGCTACTTTCAAGCCAAGAAAATATTTAACTGGTCCCATATCCTTGACCTTGAAAGCTTTGTGTAAAGCTTGTTTGACGTTTGAGACAGCAGTAGCATTATTGCTGGAAATGAGGATATCATCAACATAGACCAGCAGAACAATAAAAGAATCACCTTCAACTTTCACAAACATTGTATTCTCTTTAGGTGATTGCATAAATCCTTCTGCAAGAATCACTGTGGAAAAAGTAATGTACCACTGCCTGGAGGCTTGTTTAAGTCCATAGAGTGACTTATGAAGCTTGCAAACAGGATTATCTGGAAGTGTAACACCAGCAAGAGGCGTGTAACCCAGTGGTAAAGCCATATAGATCTCTTCATCTAAAGTTCCATGCAAGAAAGCATTAGACACATCCATTTGTGTCAAGATCCAACCATATTTAGCAGCCAATCCAAAAATGAGCTTGACTGTAGTGAGTTTGAAAACTGGAGAAAAAGTCTCAATATAGTCAACTCCTTCTTGCTGAGTGAATCCTTTGGCTACTAATCTGGCTTTATATCTGTCAATAGTACCATCTGGATTGTATTTTAATCGGTAAAGCCATTTACAACCAATCACATTCTTTCCCAGAGGCAGAGGAACCACAGAAAAAGTCTTGTTCTGAACAAGAGAATCCATTTCCTCATTCATTCCATTTGTCCAAGAAGGGGATTTAATGGCTTGAGAAAATTTTTTAGGTTATGTCACTGCAGTAATGGCTAAGATAAAGGATTTAAAGGATGGAGAAAGAGTATCATAAGAAAGAACAGTGGAAATAGAATGAGGTTTTGGTAACTGAGATGAAGTAGGATGTGGGCTAGAAGTAGGAAGAGTAGAAGATTCTGGTTTTGTTAAAAAATCAAAGGCATTTTTGGGAATGATGGATTCTGGTGAAGAAACTGGAGAACCAAGAGGTTCCTTTTGAGTAAGATACACATGATAATCAGTCAGATATTTAGGCATATTGGTTTGTCTTCTAGGCCTGTCACTATGTACAGGAAGAGAAGGAACCAAATCCATGACAGTTTGTTGTGTGACTGATGATGGGTTAGAGCGTGTATGCCTATGATGATGCAATGCAGATGATGATGATTCAGATGGTGAACTGTTATGTGTATCATGTGATGCATCAGAATGAATGGAATCTAAGACTGGTGCAGAATTAGATTCATGTAATGAACTGGATGATACATCACATTGAGAATCAAGAGAAGTAACAGGAGGATTATGAATATCATCATCAGTATTAATGAACAAGGTTGGCTTTGGCAAGATAGACAATGGAAAAACATCAGTACAAGCCATGGAAGCATCTTTAAAAGGGAAAATATTTTCATGAAAAATGACATTACGAGAAACAGAAATGACATTTGTTTCTAAGTCAAGAACTTTGAAACCTTTGTAACCACTTTTATATTCTATGAAAACAGAAGGTTTTGCTCGAGGAGAAAACTTGGTTCTATGTTTTGGTAAAGTAGAAACATAACAAAGACAACCAAAAACACGAATGTTTGAAAAATCAGGTTCTTTCTTTGTTAACTTTTCAAATGGAGACTTGTTATTTAGCAAAGGAGATGGGAGTCTATTTATCAGGTAAACAGCAGTTTGTACACAATCTCCCCAAAGACTAACAGGTACATTAGACTGAAAGAATAGAGCTCTTGCAACATTGAGAAGATGTTGATGTTTACGCTCAACAACAGAGTTCTGCTGAGGCGTATCAACACAAGAGAAGTAATGTATCATTCCTTTTGCTTTAACTAAATCAGGAAATATGAGCTCAGGAGCATTGTCAGATCTAAGAGCTTTGATTGTTCTAGAATATTGTGTTTCAATCAGTTTAACAAAATCAGGAAACACTGAAGTAACATCACTTTTTGCTTTTAAAAGATATATCCACGTAACACGAGTGCAATCATCAACAATAGTAAGAAAATACTTATAACCTTCTATTGTTTCATTAGCAAAAGGACCCCATGTATCCAAATGAACAAGATCAAAAGCTTCTTTTGACAATTTATTTAAAGCAGGAAAAGGTAAACGCTTTTGTTTTGCAAGAGGACAAACTGAACAATGCGAATTATTTAACAAAGTTTTGGACAAAGAAATTTTGGAAGAAACACTTTGAAGCTTGGCTAATGAAGGATGTCCTAAACGCTTATGCCATAAATCTCCATCAACATTGACAGCAACAGTAAAATGATTGCTAGAAGTAGACAAAACAGAGGATCGAAGAGTCTCAGAGGCTGAAATATTTTGAGAGGTGAAAACATATAGATTTTGATAGAGATTACACCTCCCAATCATCGAGCCCTGAGAAAGGTTCTGAATTATACAAGAATCAAGAAAGAAATGAGCTGCACACATACTTGTTTTGAGTAATGCACTTACGTTAATCAGGTTAAAATGAAATGATGGTATATGCAGAACATTATATAACACTAATGTAGATGATAGATGAATGATGCCTATGTGCAAAATTGATGCTCTAACACCATTTGGCAATGAAACTGTCATGTCTTTGACTGACTTAACTTCTGTAAATAGTGACAAATCTGAACAGACATGTCTAGTAGCACCACTATCAATTATCCAAGCATCATGAGGAATTAAGGAAAATAAAGCAGAGAGACAATGATGATGGTAAGTAAGGCGGTTGTTCTCTATTCTAAGATTATAAGAAGGAAAGGGGATAGTACCTGTTGTTGCATTACAAGCCATGATTCCATATTCTGTAATTGTTGCAGATGAATGAGGAATAGATTTCTCTTGAACTTGAACATGTGAAGATAACTGTGATATCAACTGATGAATTTGATCAGATGTAAAAGAGCTTAGATCCAGATTTCTGTCTTTTTCTATATTCTGAGGCATGTTTGGAGTAGCAAATTCTCCTGCAACAACATTTGCAATAGCATTTTCTTTGTTGTAGAATTGCTGAGATTTCCATTGAGGATTCTGGTTCTGGATGGCCAAGTTGTTCTTTGGTGCAGAGGCATTTTTCTGATTATAAGAGGGATTAGAATTTGTCTTTGCACCAGGATGACCAGGAGGATATCCGTGTAATTTGTAACACTTAGTTACCACATGACCAACCATACCACAGTGAGTGCAAACAGGACGAGGTCTTGGCTTGTAATTTGAATAGGCTGCAAAGTGTTGCATTTCTGCTTCAGATGATGGTTGCATCGTTTGAAATACAACATTTTCAGATCCAGTAACAGGTCTTAAGATACGTTGCCTTTCATCTTGACATATCATGTTGAAGACTTCTTCAATAGTAGGCAAAGGCTTGATCATTAAGACTTGTCTTTTGGATGAATCATATGATTCATTTAATCCCATAAGAAACTTCATTATTCGACTTCTATCCACCATGTTTTTCCAATTACCAGCTGCCTCACACTCACATTTTCCACAGGAACATAAAGACATCTCCACAAAATTATTGTAAGTTTCCCACAATGTCACTAATTCTGTATAGTATGTACTGACATCGCGAGTTCCTTGAGTTACCAGGCAAAGTTTCTGCTCTATTTTAAAGATCTTTGCTAAATCATCTTGCTTAAACCGATTCATCAAACTATCCCAAATTGCTTTAGCAGTAGGCATGTAGAGCAAACTAGCACTAATGTTCTTAGCTACTGAGTTCAACAGCCATGTTGAGACCATATCATTACATCTAGACCACGATCCAGCATTGATATCATCATCCAAAGGTTTAGGGATCATACCGTTCACAAATTCAAGCTTGTTGCGAACATTCAAAGCTAATCGAACTGATCTTCTTCAAGAATGAAAATCAGCTCCGCCTGTGAGACAATCTGAGACTAGAATCAAACCAGCGTGGTCATTGCTATGAAGGTAATATGGATTTTCGTACAGATCTGTAGATTGACGAACAGATCTTGACTCAGTAGTCATTGTAGCAATCGGATTTGCTCTTGCTTGAGATTCTGAGCTTGAAGACATTGTCGATTTTGCAATAGATTTTCGATTGAAGAAGTGTATGATTGAGAAATGATGAAATCGCCGATAATGGATGAACACGACGAAATCTTAACGCGATTGAGAAATTGAGAAAAGATTTAGAACAAGTGAAGATTTGCGGAAGCTTCTTTGATTTGCTCTGATACCATATCACGATTTGAACTCAATGATTCAGAGGAAGAAGAAGATGAAACAGAGATGAAACAGAGATGAATAAGAAAGTTAGTTATGAACAGTAAAATTTTCTCATTAAGCTTAAGAGTGAAATACACAATCTGTTTATATACAAGGACTAACATAATTAGCTCACTAATCAGCTCACTAATCAGAACTTAACTTCTTAACAAACTAATAACAGAATATTAAGAAGTTAGTTAAGCTCTAATAAATTTCACGTTATTCTTTATTTTGAAAATCATGAATAAACAAAGCTGCACGTGCTCTTCGCTGATGGTGAACCCACATATAAGAAGGCTGGGAAAAGGTCACACATGAGCGATTGAGTTCGACCGCCCTCCTCGCTTATTGTTGTCAAGTTCTATCTTTTGTGCTTTGCCATTGTTATATCTTACTTCCACTTGATGGTTTTTTGCAATGTCTTAGTTTCTGATGACACTAAAAACATGAATTTATTTCAAGTTGAGTACTTCATGCACATTATGTTGGTATATACACAAACATATGCATATTTTATATTTAACATTATTAATAATTCTAAACGTAGCCCAAGCAAGCTTATTCTAACATTAGTGCAATGCATCTAAGCCACCGTCATATATACATCGTACATTACATATACATATAGGTATCTATTGGTGTTCACACAACCCATAATCTTTACTAACCAAAGAAAACAAACAAGACAAGCAGCACAATTATGACAAAACACCATTAAGCTATGTTTCTACTATCTCATGTCTTCTTTATACATATCAATAACATGTACATTATATGATCTCAATTAGGAATTGACCACTGGGTTGGAGAGCTCTTCGGTAGAGCTACACAACAATACTAAAAACCAAAATATCGCCAACACCAATCCGCGCGTAGCGCGGACATAGTCCTAGTGTCATAAAAATGACACTTTGCTCGTTATTACTATTCCCTTTGTTTTGAATTATATGATGTTTTAGGAGATTTTTTGTTTTAAAATAGATGATTTTTTTATATTTTTATGCAAAAATTTAATGCTATTGAGTGTTTTTCACTATTGGTATTCTACGTACTGATTTTCTATTGGTTGAATTAGTTGTAGTTAATGCTATTTTTATATATAAAAAAAATAAACTGAATAAAGATTAGTGTATTCTTAATCCGGGTGCTAAAGACGAAAACATCAAGTAAAAAATACAAAGGGAGTATCAGATTATCGAATCAACTCTCATTACATTCAATCAAACAAAAGTCATAAAAAGATGGATAATCAAGTCCAAGCAGCAAAATCAACTTTGCTGAAGAAGGTTGCTGATAATTTCGTATCTAAAGAACCCTAATTAACCAAATTTTGATGTTAAAGTGAAATCTTAAAATCTAACTATACACTACTCATACATGGTGAAAAAAACATAAATAAATAAAGAGAATTGCATAGCTAAATTAAAATTAAAAATTGGAGTTCAAAAGTCAAGGGTACAAAGTCAAAGATTTGTTTCCAAAGGCTTGTACAAAACAAAAGGCCAAAAGTGTGAAAAACAATGTGTATCTAAAAAAAGGTAGTGTAAAAATAGGGAATTTATAGGTCTTATTTTGAGGTTTTTAGATAATTTTGAATCGAATCATGATATTTTTTTTACCCAGAGTAAGCAATTAACGGTGTATTTAATAATTATATATAGTTATGTTGAATTTTATATATGTAATTTATCCAAATTTATACTTTGAACTAGCAAAACTTGAGAAAAACTAAAATTTTAGAAATTTTATGAAAAAACATTTATAGTTTTCTTGTAAAAAAAAAGAACACCTTACGAGTGAAAAGACGAAAAATATTGATAAAAGCTTAAATAGTTTTTCATCAAACATAAATATAGAACTGTATTTATTGGTTACCATATTGAAAAAATATTTACCATGTACTACTTTAATAAATTACCAAATGAACAAGAGATGCTTATAAGGGGACAATATATACTGATTTGGTATTTAAAACGAAAATTTATCACATAAAAAACAAAATTAGTGCTAAAACAAAAAGTACTACTCTATAATACGAATAAGGAAATAAGGTTTATTTTTTGAAAATAAAAAAGAAAAGATGATATCACTAAAAGAAAAAAAAACAATTATCAATTTCTAGACTTCAAAAGTAATAAATTGAGTTTTTGGAAATGTGATCTTTCTTTTAGGGGGCAAACAAATATCTTTAACATCAATTAATTTGACTCCTAATAATTTAAAAGAAAACTTATTTTTTTATCCGGAGTAACTGTCTCCTACTTTTCCTTTATAGATCCGCTCTTGAATACCAGGATGATCCAATCGGTGCTCCATGCCACAATGCAATTCTTCAATTTTGCTTCAAAAATCATTAAAAAATTTATTACTTCCTCAAATGTGTCTAGAAACCAGAAATATGGAAAGACCTATAATACAATTAAAAGATTCTAATAATATCAAAAACATCTTGAGACAGTGGTTACAAAGTGGTTAAAATCTTAATATATCATTTCATTGGTTGGAAATTGTCGGAAGAACACGAAAACTTTAATTTATTTCAAATTCTGTCGAGGGAACTAAAAAAGTTCATCTAGTTTCAATTGATTTTCAAATTTTAAAAATTGTTGGAAATAGATATAGTTCATACGATTCTCTCATTATCTGAATTTTTTTTTGACAAAATCATGATTTTTTTAAAAGGTAGTGTATAAATTTTTGATGAACTAACGATAAGATTTAAAAAAATGTATAATTTGTATAAACAAATTTACTAAATCTTATTTAGAAAAAACTAGTTTTTTAAATTTTCCAATGACATATGTTAAAAATTAAAATTAAAAATATTTTGGGTCAATGATGAACAATATTTTAATATTGAAACTACAAGAAAATTTTCGTAATATATATTCCACCCGTTTCATTATATAAGTCATTTAAAGTATTGTAACGCATATTGAAAAATAATTAAATTATTTGTTTTTCCCTTAATCAAATGTATTTAATTGAATTTTTGAATTAATGAATTCAGAGATTTAGAGTAACTAGAAAACTTGTCAAATATTTGAGTTGAAGATGTAAATTGATATTTATAATAAAACAAATAATAGTTAAAACAATACTTTGGTGTGCTAAAATTTTAAACGTCATATGGAGGAAGTGTTATTTCACAAACATGGAAATGTAGTGCCTCGGGATTGGCTCTGGAGACTTAACCACCATGCTGCAATGACTTTGACAACATTTACTTTATATGTTATTTACATAATATGCCATTGGAAATTAGGATTTGATTAAGGATAAAAACGTCAAAGCAATCCTTTTTTTAACATCTTATATATTACTTTAGATCGTAAAAGATGGGTACAAATATTTTACAAGCCAATTAGGCGGAATAGAATATGACATATGATTAGTGTTCAAGTTATACACATATTTGGCCAACACATCCACTGCTTGATTCTTCTAACGATTTGTGTGTTGTAAGTAGCTTTGGGGAAGAATGCTAATCCATCTACGTAGATCCCAAATTAAATTACCCATCTCCGTATGATAATCTCTTTTATTTACCAAACGAACAAGTTCCAAATTGTCACTCTCAAAACATATTTTCTGCCATCATTTTATCCAAGCAATCTGAATAGCATGAACGAACCCTATTGCTTCAGCTTTAAGACATGAATCTACTTATGGGGTCTTTGCATTCCCAGAGGCCAAGTGTTGACCAGTCTCATCTTGAAAGATCCATCCAATTCCAAGCTCCTCCTTTGATGGAATAAAAGATCCATCGAAGTTACATTTTATCCATCCACTAAGCGGAGGCTTTCAGCGCGAACTCTTCACCCCCCGTATGTTATCTGCTTTGATTATATCCACATTGACATTCACCCACTCATCCACAAAGATCTTTTCACGGTCGAGATCAATCACTGGAGACACAACCTTTTTGTTAAACATGAATTCATTCCGCGATTTCCATATTATCCATGATGTGAAGAGAGGAAGTAACCGATGGAAAGGTACCACATCTGTTTGGCGAGCTAAATTGAGGATGCGATCTATATTCTCTTCCAACTCTAAAGTTGGAGGGAGCAGAGCCGGTATATTTAGACATCGCCACACTGCTTCTGCACCTGGACATGTAAATAGGGCATGATTAATTGTTTCATCCTCCTTGCTACAACGTTGACAGGTTGGGTCCATGTGGATATTACGGGAGATTAGTCTTTCTGTCATAGGTATAGCTTGTGGTAAGCATTTCCACAGGAAATGTTTAATCTTTGGAGGAATATCCAATTGCCAAATACGCTGCTTTAAGACTATGGATCCCAAAGGTGGCTCCACTGGGTATTGTGCATTAGCCTCCTGCATTGCAAACCAATATCCCGATTTCACTTCATATTCTCCATTCTTGGAGTAAGGCCATTCACACACATCCTATGGAGCATACTCCGAAAGAGTAATCTTCTTGACCAATTCAGCATCGGCCAGTAAGATATAATGGTCTAGAAGTCGATGATTCCACTCCTCGGATCCGATTATCATTAATTTATCCACCGTCATATAAGGGTGCATTTGCGTATTCATAGGAGGTCTTGGAGGCAATGATGGTAGCCAATTATCATCCCAAACACTAGTTGTAGTACCCGTTCCTATCCAGATTTGTAGTCCCTTCTTTAGTAACTCTCGCCCCGCACAGATAGATTTCCAGCCATAAGAGGCTGGTTTTGGTGTTTGGCTATAAAGAAAAGGTTTGCCATGGTGATATTGTCCGCTGTACATTCTTGAAATTATTGAAGAGGGTCGTGTGATTAATCTCCATGCTTGTTTAGCCAGAAGAGCTTTATTAAATTCATGTAGATCTCTGAAACCCATACCTCCTTCTCTTTTCGGGATTGACATTCGTCTCCATGCCACCCATGGTATTTTACGCTTCCCATTATTGTGACCCCACCAAAATTCCGTAAGTAGGCTATTGATTCCATCGCAAATGGATTTTGGAAGTATGAAGCAGTTCATTGAATAAATAGGCATTGTTTGTGCCACCGCCTTGATTAATGTTTTTTTCCCGGCGGAGGACAAGAATTTTGTGTACCACCCTCCTAGTTTGTCTTTGACTTTCTATAGAATGTATGCGAATTATTCCGTCTTCTTGGTACCAAACTGCTACGGAAGTCCAAAATACTTCCCACCCCCACCAACGTTTGAGATACCTAGAGTGAGTTTAAGAATATGTCGCATGCTCTCTCCAATCTTCATACCAAATATTATAGAAGATTTATCCAAATTGATCTTTTGTCCCGATATATCCTCATATCGTTTGAATATTGTTGCCAACGCTCTATAGTCCATAAGTGTTGCTTTACAGAAGAATAAAGAATCGTCCGCGAAGAGGAGGTGAAATACGGTTGGAGCATGTCTAGCAATATTAATCTCAGATATCTCGTTCTTCTGCTCTACTTCCGTGATCATTTGAGATAAGCATTCCACACATAAAAGCTAGAGATATGGAGAAAGTGGATCTCCTTGTCGAATGCCCCTTGAAAGTTTAATATTTCCATACACCCCATCATTGATTAGGATAGAAAAAGAAACTGATTTTACACAGTTCATAATCCAGGTGATCCATTTTTGGGCGAAGCCCATCTTCCGCATCACACATTCCAAGAATTCTCACTCGACACGGTCATACGCTTTGCTTATATTTGTTTTCACCGCAATGTATCTTTCTGCACAATCTTTCTTGGACTTTAAGGCGTGCATTAATTCATGAGCCACTAAGACGTTATCCAATATACTTCTCCCTAGAACAAATGCCGCTTGTGATTCTGAAATTAACTCATCTAGGCACCCATTTAGTCGCAAAGCTAGTATTTTCGAGATGATCTTATACTCACTGAACATAGACTTATTGGTCGATTTCCTGACATCATTGTTACATTCCTCGTTTTAGTTATTAGGCATATGTTCGTATGATTGACGCCCAGCTCAATGGTACCCGTTGAGAATAAATTGGTGACCATTGTGATCACATCACCCTTGATGGTTTCTCAGAATTAATGAAAGAAAGCAGCTGGAAATCCATCTGGCCCTGGTACTCTGTTAGCACCAATATTGAAGACATCCTCAGTAATCTCTGTTTCAGATACCTCCTTGGTTAAGATGCTATTCATCTCCGCGGTGACTTTGTTAGCGAAGTCTGGTAAGGCAGTCATAGTCAGTGATCCATTTGTGGATGTATACATGGATTCAAAATATTCGATGGCTATCTTTGAGATAGCTTCTTCCTTGCGGTGCGTAATACCGTGATCGTCCACGAGTAACTGTATGCAGTTCCGAGCTTTCTTTGCTTTGGTAATTCCATGAAAATATTTCTGTTCCGATCACCACCCTTCAGCCAACGGTTGCGACTTTTTTGCTTCCAAAACTTTTCCTCTTCATCATACGCACGGGAAAGATTCTTCCGTAAATCCTTCAGTATAGCTGCAGTGCTCTTAGGGTCTCGAAGGGCTTGTTCTATCTTATATCGAGAGCATTTAATATTCTTGGAAGCATTCAGCTTATGTCGCCGTTTCCATGATGAAATGGCACGTCGACATGTACTGAGTTTTTGCGTTATCGGCATATGGCCAGAGATCATTACCTTATGAGTAACAAAGTCCTGAAAATCCTCATATTGAGCCAATCGCTGATCATATTTGAAGAAGCCACGAAATGTCTTTGGTTGGTACTCAATTTGGACCATCACCAGACGATGATCCGATTCTCCAAGGTCTAAAAATTCAGACTCAAATTCAGGATATAGCGACAACCATTGATCATTCACCAGCACTCTATCTAAACAACATTCCACTATTTGTTGTTGGCGTTTATCTACCCAAGAGAATATATTTCCTTTAGACTTTAGATCACTCATCGAACATACCTCCAACATCCTACTAAAGTTTTCGTAGCTCTTAACAGGTCGAGTTTGTCCACCTCTTTTTCTGTATCATCTTTGATTTCGTGAAGTCTCCAATCATCAACCAAGGTCCATTTCTATTGATAGCTATTCTTTGTAGTTTTTCCCAAAGATAATGTCTATGTGAAGTGTTTGGATTACCATAGATGCAAGACAAGTAGAAATAAAAGGATTTATATTCAATAGATAAGTCTACAAGTCTAGCATCATAGGATAAACACATAACAGAAACATCATTTTTCCAACAAACAACAAGACCTCCATTAAGGCCATTAGGGGAAACAATACACATATCATAAAAGCCTAGCGAAACTACCAAGTCACGAACATAGTTATCTTCTTGTTTTGTCTCGATGAGGAACAACACGTCCGAGGAGTACAACCTTTGTAACTACCTTAGGCGTCGAACTGTGGAGCGTTGTCCCAAGCCCCGACAGTTCCAAGCTTCAATTCTCACGGGGGAGTTGGTGGATTCGGGCCCACCGCACCTCCACTTTGACTTGCCGCACTCGTTTCCTTCTCATCATCGTTGTACAAAATATATATTATCTCCAGCCCATTGAGATTATGCTCGTTGTGTGCCCCTTCATCAACATATTGATCCTTCATGGACTTCTCAAGACTCGATTGCTGCTTGGTTAACCTGACAGAAAACATCAAGCTATTCATTAACTCTACCTGAGTTTCTTCTGGCCTGAAGTACAACGACATTATAGAAACAAAATCTGCTTCATTCTCGACCGGCCCCATTTCCGCGTATATCTTCTCTGTGTCCTCCATTCCCCATTGCGTCTTGCAACGAGCATAGAACTCATCAGTGACACTTCCAGGAAACACAGTAGGAGCATATGGTTTCTTCTTTTTCATCGAATGATCCGCATCATTCTCTGCTATAAGACGCTCAATGAACGATCTTTTACGTATTCCACAAGCCACTTTAGGAACAGCCTGTATCTTAACCAAACCCAACTGTTCTTCCTCCTCGGCATCATGTATACCATTCTGCAGAACATCCTGATTTGCTCCCGCTTCAAGAACCTGTCCTCCTGCGTGATTCTCCTCCTGGATCCCTGCCATATCCTCTCCAGGATCCTGCTGCATCTGGTCTTGTGGTACCTGATTGTCAGGTTGAGGATCATCATCATCCCCAGGATGATTAGCCTGCTCCGGGAAGAAACAATCACATGTATCATGGGTCAGGAAGCCACAGATTTCGCAGAAGCCGCGCAATCTCTCATATCGAAATCTGATTAATGTATTGATCCCCGCTTGGAACTGATAATTCTTTTGAAATCGGAGATGCCGAGTGACATCCCAATTGATTTTTATCCTTACGAAATCCACACCTGGAACATTCAGATTGAAGTCTCCTTGTATCACTTGGCCAAGTTTGCTCCCAATGTTGTATATGATATTAGGTGTTAGATACTGGAGAGGAATTCCTCTGATCTGAACCCAGAACGGGATGAAGTTCAACATCTCTTCCTCCATTCCCGACGTCCATCTTTGCATCGCCAACATACGGTCATTGAAAGACCAAGGGCCACGGCTTAACACCGACATCATGAGATCTTCCGAAGGAAAAACATATTGAAAGAACTAACGGTCAATGATTCTTCCAAATATGATTCTGGTAAGCCCCCACACCCTGGGTAAAGCCGAGATCATTGTACGGAGGCTCTTTCTTCGTGGCACTAGAACCCGACCCATGATTGTGAATTGGTTTGCATGTAACTCCACCACCACCTCCATTGGAATCACCTCTGGAGGGTCGTTAACACCAAGATTAAGGTCTTGAATCCCTCTTTGATTTTGAGCCATTGTTTGGATTTTGCTTTCAACAGTTACACAGAAACGAGAGATGAAAGAGAAGTGAGCGCAAACCCACGATTCTAGATGATTTATATCAAGCCCTTCCCTTAACCTTTCCTTGCCAGATTCCTGGGAGAAACCGCAATCCACTTTCTTGACAAGGAGAATCTCAGAATAACCGTTAAATTGTCCTGATCTCTTTCTTCGGCTTTGAAAACATGTTCTCCGTCGTCGCCGGTTCACCGGAACGAGGAGAAACCGCCTCTTTCTCACCGTCTTTACAGCCGCCATTTTACGTCAAAGCAATTCTAATTAAAAGATAAAAAAATTCATAATATCTTTTCATATCTTTTATTTGATTATAATTATATATTTTATTTTTAATTACAACAAAATCTCATAAAATTTTTTCATTTTAATTTTTAAACATTAAAATACGTAAACATTGTTAAAATATAATTATAATTAATTCTGATAAATTCTGTATTTAAAATGAAAAAATAAAAAATACTCATCATATATTTTGTAATTAATTTTTAAACTAAAAAATAAATATAATTAAATAAGTTAATACACTAATTATTTTACAAATTATGCGTATAAAATAACACAAATTTTTTTTATCACAAAATAACACAAACTTATGTTTTCAAATAAACTTATTTTAAAAACTAAATATTATAAAAGAAAATATTTAAATTAGTTTTAATAAATTTTAGTTTGCTCATATTAAAGTGAAAACATATTGTATTCTAACCTATAAAACATGTGTGTTTAAAAATTAGATTCATGTACATAATCAATAGTTCATTTTCATAAATTTATCAAATGACAAATAACTTATGTGATATATCAATTTGATTATTTCGATATCTAAAACCGATTTCAACACCCGATATAACTTACAAATAATTTAAGAAATGATCAATCATAAAATGTATATAGAAAAATTAAAATAACAATCGTACCGTCGAGCGGATTAAATTCTAATTATACTAATTAAAAGGGGTTATCTTTCAACCCACAATTTGCCACATAGTTTCTAGGAGAAAGGCTCTCCTCTTGCCACGTCAACTCCTCCATCTTGCAAAGACCTCCTTCTTACCCTCTAAAATTACCACGTCATCATCTTCTTAGACATTTGCGAAATTGCCTAAAATTATTTTCCTCCCTACTTTTAAAAACGCATACGCCCATCGATCTGCCTTCCACCAGCTCTCACCTTTTATTTTATTGAAAAGTAATCATAAACGTATAACTCCTTTATCCCCTTCTCTCTAATTGCCATCAAGGCATAAAACCAGTCGTCTCACCTTCCCTCGGTCATGTATATCGAAGTATCTTCGCTAAAGATGGCTTCGCTGAGCCGATAGAAGGAATGGATAGTTGTTGAGATGTTTTTCGTGAGATTCTTACTCCTTTCCGGTGATTAATCGAATCTGAGTTGGTGTTTTTTCCATATTTGTGCTTACAAATTTTGAATCGTGATCTAAATCTCTTCATTGTTGACTTATGGTGGAAACTAATCAAATTTGTGTTTTTGTTTGTGAATTTCTCAAGTACTAAGCACCACTAATTCATTAGATCTATGTTAGTATCGTACTGTTCTTCTTCGCATAGAGGTTGGATTAGATTGAGATATGGTTTAGAGTCCATGCATTCGGTTGACATCTTACTTTTTTATATTGTTCTTCTGTTTGAAGCATGACTGTTGAGAAGTAACAATCCAATGCTCGGATGTCGCGAGATTATCGACGGAAAGGTTTTTGTTACTTTGTTTCACAAAGTTTTGTGATTTCGAGTTTTTATTCACTTTGTGTATTCATTATTCTCAGATAGGGAAATATGTTTGGCAAACATATCATGAAGTCTATGAAAAAATTGGAAATTCTCTTCGAAGTTGTGGTGTTTAGGAGGTTTAAGATTCATCTCATTCGTTACTCATATCTATTTCCAATCACATTTTCATGCCATCTTTTGATTATACCATTGCTTAATCGTGTGTTTGCTGCTATGTGGGAGTTTAGGAAGCAAAATGTGGTATCTATGGTACCAACTGTCCTGAGTGGATCATAAGCATTAATCTTGTGATGGAACATGGTAATATTATCTGAATTGTGTTTTGCCAGACAACTAACAATGAACTTTTGATGCAGGCCTGCAATGCACATGGTCTCTACTGTGTCCGTTTATATGATACACCAGAAGCTGGTGTCGTGGAATTCATTATTATCCATTCAGAGGTTTCAATGGTCTTTGTGGAAGAGAAGAAGATATATGAGGTAACAATAACATAATATCTTCAATTATAATTTTATATCTATATATCACTTTCGCTTATTGTTGATGACTGTTAAAAATGTATGTCGAACGTTTTCTCATCACTTCTTTTTCCTTCTGATTATCAATTATTTAAGACATGCCCAAACTCCACATAATACATGAAAAGTGAGTAATTTTTTTTTTCCGTTTGCCCGTATGGTCTTTTCCCATATGAGGGTTATGAACAAATGTTGTGTTAATTATATGTGTGGTTGTTGTTAGCATTGGTGGTGTCATACGTGAACAGAAAGAAGAAGTTGTAAACTTTGGGTTGGTTATCTATGCGTGGGATAAATTTATGAAGCTGGTATGATATTGTCATCTGTTTTTCCTGAAATTATAGTCGCTTATTATTCTGTTTTGCTATGTTTCTTTCCGGTGGAAGAAAAGAAAACCAGAGAGTGATCCAAAGAGTTAACCAGACATGTAGACTTATAGCAGAAACATGTTTCAAAAAAGGAGTAAGATCCAAACAAGGTCAAATTGTCAAAAGATGATCTATAAAGCATGTAAATGGTTGTTTATGAATAAGCATGTTTTTAATGCAAGAAAGCCCTAAGAGGGGTTTATTACCAAAGTGAGACCACATAAGTGACATCATAACTTGGTTTTGTAAGCGAGGGAAGGCTGGACGGGTTTATTCGGTTTATAGACAGTTTTATCTGAAATAGCTACGCGATATTGTATAAAAGCAGTTTCTAATATTATTTTTGCTTTAAGTAGGGCAAAAATGGTAAAGATGGCCAAGCTTTGCTTTAGGATATAATTTCTGAAAGGTCTCCTCTTGGGAATGCAACTAAAGAAGTAAAGTTGATGGAGATATGGGTGCAGCGAAAGAAGCAAAGTTAATGGATAGTAGACGTCTGAAAGCATACATAAATACACACACAGTCATCACTAACCGTGGTGGTTAAGGAGGTGTGGTGAACCTTTCGATCAAAGGAAAAATGGAGGTTTGGTGTACGAAGCTCAAAGGATTCTAGCGAAAGGTGAAAATAAAACTTAAGCAATATAAAATAATATCGTGGCATATCATACTCAACAATTGTTGCTTTACTGTTTACTTCACATTTTTTTCTTAGTTCAAGTATCAGTGACTTAAGGCTTTTCGGTTTGTCAGACTTTTCAGATAGGATTTCAAGTCGGTCATGGAAGATGTTTTACCAAGACAAATATCTGATTAGTTTTTTCCCTAACATTTTGGACTTGAAATGAAGCTTAAGATAATTGATAGGCATCAACGAGGTGCTCTAAATTTGTGCACCACCAAAAGTTAAATTATTTTCAAAAGTGTTAAGAGACACAATATTTCTAATACATACTTTTAAAGGAAATTTTGATAGTTGTAGAAGTGCATGACATTTATATGGTCTTAGTAACCTACTACAACTGTAATGTTTTTTGTGGTTCAGAAATACATGTTAACCGCTATCTATCTATTACTTTCCCAAGTATATGTGTTTATAATTTAATTAGTTAGCATTGGCAAATATATTTTTAGGTAAACCAGTTATAAGGATTTAGTATACAACTTAAACTTTCCCATAAATGGTTTTCTTTTTTTATTTTGAAATTTCACAAAATTCTATTTTACTGATTTCTTATATGAGAGTTATATTTAGAATCAAATTTGAAAAAAGGGCATGTGGATTAATCTACATATATAAGATTTTTAAAGAGTTAGTAATGAAATTTATTTAGACGAAAATGTGGATAAGTGTACATATTATTTTAATAGAGTTAAAAATGAATTTCATTTGGTGGAAATGGTGGGATAACTCAAAAGTGGTGTACATATTATTTTAATAATTCAAAAATTATGTTTTTGTTTTCTATTACATCCAAAAAATCAATTTCATGATAGTATAAAATTATGTTGTAAGTGGTCATTCTTATTAACTTTTAGTTAGTATTATTTGAGAAGAACTGAAGAATCTTTCTATGGTTTTCCTATTTATTTTAATTTGGAGAGATTAAAATGATACAAGCTATTTTAGTTTCTATCATTATGCTTATCAAAAAGAGTTTCAATTTTGCAAATCCACGACAAAAATGTCATAAAATACTATGGTTTACATTTCTCTACAATTTTTGATCAAATGTATCATGATTTCTTCAGTTTAATAGTTATATTTAATTTTATTTACATTTACATTTTTTAACAAATTACATTTCATGATTTAGTATAATGTAATATTCAAAAGAGTAGATTAATTAAGAAAAAATTTAGGAGAACAAAAAGACAACAATGAATTTGTGCATATCAAAATGAAAAATTATAAAAATGAGCATTGTTCCGACATTTTATGCATCCAAACCTGTCGAATAAAAACTTAACTAAAACAACGTAAAATATTCACTCATATTCCAAATATAATGATAAGAGAGTTCTATTAACAAAAAAATGATTTAGAGACAAATGTTGCATTCTGAAAATAGATTTGGTAGGTATGTTATAATTTTTCTAATTAAATAAAATACCAAGTTCATTTTTTGGATCATAAAATAATATATTTGCCTTCAAATTAATTTCTTACATAAATGCAAATAAAAGAATTTTTATAAAAAAAACTATCAATATAAAATGTTATATTTCAGTATATAAAATTTTCATTTTAAAATATCAATACATAAACGCTTTTCATAAACTATTAAAATAAAATATTTAAACTAATTAATAAATATAAATCTGCGCGTAGCGCGGATCCAGAAACCTAGTTTGATCTAATGATTTGTACGTAAAGAAAACCAATGAGTTAATTATGAATGGGCCTTGCACGATTCGTTGTTGTCATAAATGACATAATTAATTGTAAGAGTCTAGCATTGACTTTTTAGTTTAGTCTTAATGTAATATATCTTAAAATAATAACTCGATGTAAAAATTAAAGAATAGAGTTTTTTATAGTTACGCTGTTCTGACTGATGGGCCTATACATCTCGGAATGGAAAATCAAACCATATTATTGTATTATTATCAATTTACTAAAACACATTTATTAAACTGAATAATAACTCCTATTTCTACTTTTTTTAAATTAACTTATTCAACCTAAAATAAGGACCGAACATTTTATCCGGACTTAAAATTTTGAACGGATTTGACATAAAAACCCGCATCTAAATCTAGAAAAGCATATGAAAATACGCGATCAGGTTTCATCCTCTAGTACTTCTGTTTCGGGTTTTATTTATTCAACGTAAAACCAGGATTGAACATTTACATTGAACCTACGGGTATTCGAAAAATTCGAAACTCCGAACCAAATCCTGTATCTCAAAAATCACGAAAAATAAAAAATCCCGTATAGAATCTGAAAACACAAAACTCTAAAAAAACCCGAATCTGAAAAAGTATCAGGTGCACTCTGATTTTAATAAATTTATTAAATCCAATCCTTACTTGAAAACTGTCAAATAAATATCTAAAGGGAGGGGATCATTTACAAGGACCTCCAAAAAACATTCATAATGAATTTATAGCGACAGTCTATGTGTTGTTTAGCACATTTTTGTGTAAACATTTTTTAGAGCATCAATTTTTCGCTTTTGAACATTAATCAATTGCATTCTTGTTGTAAGAATAATGTAGGTTTTAACTATTTTTATTTGTTTAATTTTGATTTTAAATAGAGAAAATCCTACAGTGGCGTGATCCCAAAGGCGATAGGCGATTTCTCTATGTTGAAGACGGCGGCTGGTTCGTGGAGGTCTCTCGATGGCTACTCAGACTTTTCCCTCGCCTGAGTTGTGTCTTCTACAGGCGCTCTTCCTTCTGCTGTTATCTCATTCCTTTGTAAGTCGTCTCCCTCCTTTCTGTCATGTATAGATCTCTGATCCGTAGCGATCTGTCTGTTGTGGTATCTCTCTCCATTGTGGTTGGAGCGGTGGTGGCTCTGCTCATAATATTGTGTTGCCCCGATCGTGTGTTGGTGGCTTTTGTTTCTTTTTGGTTGTTGTTTTGTCTCTGCAGATTACTAGGGTTCATGACTTGTTCTTCACTACGCCCCTCTCTGGTTATTGTTGCCATTGTATCGCATCGTCTGATCTCTGGTCCATGGTTGTTTTGGTATGAGTTATTAAGTTTACTACATCTGTGTAGTTTGATAAGTCTGATTTCTGCTCCGTGTTCGTTGCTACATCAGTGCCATCGTCATCGTATGAGGGAAAAAAGAATTTAGTCGATCTGTTTGTTGTGGCCGTTCTGCTATTGTGGCTCGAGCGGTGGTGGATTTGTTCTTATGAGTGACTGCTCCGCTCCTTGTTCTTCACGTAAAGCTCCTCTCTCTATTTGGTGTTCCCGTCGTAATACATCGACTGATCTCGGTTTCATCGGCAGTTGGGATCTGAGTTATTACGTGTACTACATCTGTGTAGTTTGATTCATGCTCTGATCTGTACCATGCCCTGTTTCAACATCTCAATTTGACATTATTACTACTTTTCTGTAGTTTATTCAACCGTGTGTTGATTGGTTCTTTGGTGTGCTCTCTGTTTACTCGTTTGTGGCTCAGCAATGGCTTCTTTTACTCCAGCCTGGAGTCGTTTTCTTCTCTGCATTGCTGCGATCTTCTAGTATGGCTCCTAGATTTTCAGAAGATGAGAAGGGGAAAAGTATTGCTTCATCACGATGTTGGGTCCGAGATAAACCTATTCATCTTCCTCGAGTGGATACTTCGGTGTTAATAAAGGCTAATCGGCTCACTTTGATTGGTCGTGTGCTTTATCCGGAAGTGCAAAAACCGAAAGTTGTTATTAATTTCATTCTTCAGGTGTGGGGACTCGTTGGTGCCGTATCCGGCAAGGATTTGGACTGCAATAAGTTCAGCTTTAGGTTTGAATCTGAGGAGGCCCTGGAATCAATTTTGCGTAACGCTCCATATCACTTTAAGCATTAGATGTTAGTGATTCAAAGATGGGAGCTCATTGTCTCGGATTCTTTCCCTTCTCTTATCCCGTTTTGGGTACAAGTTCGTAATCTTCCCATTCACTTCCATCAATTGGACATCTTGCGTGCTATTGGGGAGGATCTTGAGGGTTATGTTGAGTCTGATCCGGTTGAGGGACGTGTTCATGTTAATGTTAATGGTTTGAAGCCGCTAATTATGTCAAAGAAGTGTTCCTTTCATACGCGGGAGGAGGCTACTTTGGAGTTTATCTATGAATACTTAGAGAAAAATTGTTGCTCTTGTTTCTCACTCCTTCATGAGCAAAAGCATTGCCCCATATCTATATCAATTGCTAAGGAGGGGCTGGGAATGAGCCAACAACTTACGTTGGACAAGTTAGAGGCTCGACACCGTCGCAATGAGAGACCTATTGCAGGACGTGACTCCCCACGCTGTTGTCATTCCCCGCCTCGTGATTCTCGGCTAATGGTTGATCCTTGTGTTCACTCACCACGTCGTGATGATCCCCGCCGATCTCCACGGCGTGATTACTTCCATCCTCAAGCTTCTCGCCTTCCTTCTCCTCCAAGGCGCTCTGGTTCTCCTCCAAGGCGCCATGCTTCTCCTCCAAGGCGTGATGCTTCTCTTTCACGTCGCTATGCTTCTCCGCCAAGACGTTACCCTTCCTCGCATTATGGTCATAACCAGCGCACAGCTAAGTCATTTGATTCTAGACATGATCATTCTTCCTCTCGTCAAGTTGAGTCACCTACTTATTGAAATAAGTCCCATCTACCTAGCACTGAGGAATCGTCTCACCGTTCTACCTCTAAGCACCGCCACTCTCCATCGAGATAACGTGCGGTCTCCCTGGTCCTGATGTTGCGGAGCTGACTTTGGCCCCTCACCGAGCCGTAGAGGTAGCTCTTCAACCTCAAGGTTCGCGGGTTGATGATCATGTGGAGGGCTCAACCATCATCCGGACTCGTAAACCAGCCTTGGAGAGAGTTTCTCTTCCGGAAATGGCTCCAAGAGTCTCATCCCTGGAGTGCATATTGGATTTGCCACTAATGGTAGACAAATAGCTAGAAACGAGGAAGAAAGGTCAATCGAACTTGCAAGTCTCATCCACTAATCTTCATGATGTTAGTGTCCACTTTGAGAGTGAACCGCCAGGTGTTCCTGCTGTTCGAGTTTTTAGGCGTAAGATTAGAACAAAAGCTTCTTCGGATCCACCTAATTGTGATCATCCATCTTGGTGTAATCCGGATGCAGAGTTGACCTTCCAAGTTGATTCATTCGCGGCTCCTTCGGCTAAGGCTCGCGAGTCTACTAAACCGAATGCTCCTAAGGTCCCTAAGGCTTCTAAAGTGTCCAAGGCCCCGCAGGTGGGTAAGCGTTCAATACCTAGGAAGATCATGAAGGCTCCTCCGGCTTCAAAGAAGAGGGTTGCTGTTCGTGACCAGTCTTTTCCTCCAAATTGATTGGACTTTCTCTTCTTTCTTCTTCTGCTCCTATTGTACCTCATTATTAGGATTCTTCTATGTCCCATGTAGTTCCTTCAGCTAGGAAGGCTTTATCGTTTGATTCCAAATATAAGGGTTCAATGGTTTCCCATAAACCATCCCGTTTTCAATGATTACAATAAGTTGGAACTGTCAAGGGCTCAGAAACTCCCTTATAGTTCGACGCCTTAAGGATTTGCGTTTAAAGCTTTTCCCGGACATAATGTTTCTAATGGAAACGAAGAACCAAGATGACTTTGTCTTACAAGTTTTCCAATGGATGGGTTAAGATAATAATTTCACTGTTCCACCTATAGGCCAGAGTGGTGGGTTAGCTCTGTTTTGGCGTCGTGATGTTGATCTTACGGTCCTCTCGGCGTCTCCTAATTTTATTGATACCTTAATCACGTATCAAAATGCTACCTTTCACCTCACTTTTACTTACAGTGCACCACATCGCCAGGATCAAAAAGTTGTTTGGGATGCTTTGTCTTAATTTGGCGAAATTTGTGAGTCTGCATGGCTCCTAATTGGAGATTTTAATGATATTCAGCTTCAGTCTGAGAAGCGTGGTGGTCCCTCTAGGTGGGAGGGCTCTTTTACAGACTTCCGAAGTTTTGTTTTGGTTAATGGATTATGGGATGTTAATCATTCTGGCAATTGTCTTTCTTGGCGTGGGATGCGTTATGATCATCTAGTGCATGCCCATCTGGATCGCTCTTTGGCAAACAATTCTTGGATGGAGATGTCCTCCTCAGGTCGTTCAGAGTATCTGCGGTTTGAAGGTTCAGATCATCGACCTTTAATTACCTTTCTGGATAATTCCAGGATTAAGCATCGTAAGATTTTTTGCTTTGATCATCATTTACGTGAACGGGATGAGATCTTCAATCTAATTTCTGAGCTCTGGCATCTAGAGGGTTAGAGTTCTTTCTTAGCTAAGCTGGGCAAGTGTTGTTCCGCTTTAGTCCGATGGGCTAAGGAGCAACACTTTCACAATGCTAAGCAGATAGAAGAATTGCATGCTAAGCTCGATGCCCTTCTCTTTAGCTCTTCTGCGGACACCTCAGAAGTTCAGAGTATTACCTCGCTTCTTGAGGCGGCTTATTGATATATTGCATTTTTATCGGTTTTTATTACTGTTTTTACTTAGAGATTATAGTTTTTATAATGTACATTTGTCGTTTTTGGAGTTTTCTTTTGTTCTTTTCAGGTTTCTTAGATTTTTGGGTGCATTTGAGGGAAAGGAGAAGTTTCTACATGATTCTGGAGATTTGTGATGAAGATTTGAAGAATGAATCAACGCAGGAGAAGAAGATCGCTCGATCAAAGCTGTGATTGCTCGATCAGAACAACGATCAATCGATAACAACATTGATTGATCGATCGGTCAATTGTGGAGAATTACAATCGAGCGATCACGAGTCTGATCGATCGATCACTTGACTGATTCCAAATATGAAATTTCCTTTTTGTCTGAATTATTTCCTTTTGGGCCCAAAGAAAAGAGAGAACCTTTTGTTATTAACCTAGGATGAAAATTAGGTGATTATTATGCTGTTTTTGAGACTCTAAGCCACCTAGGAGAGCTTTGTAATCTTAGGGAAAAGATCTCTAATTCGTACTTCGAATTGGAGAAGATTTTTGAACCCTCTTTTCATATTCTATTATATTGCACGATGTTTCTCATTGATTTGTCTTGTAATTGTTCTTTGAATATGCGTGAGTAGTTATGTTGTTGGATTTAGGGTTTCTCATTAGGGGTTTTCATGATTTGTCATTTTTAGGTTGTTAGATTGGGGAAATTATCTATTGGATCTTCGTTTATCACTACGTTTAATGCTGAAATTGGATTCACGACCTCGTTTCTGTTCTTAGGTTTTTCAATACACCGAAAGTGATTTCTTGAATGTCTGAACCTATGATGAAATAAGCAAAGTGTCCTTAGCCAACGGAAGTTACTGTTATTGCATTTTGTGAACTTATCAAACCTAAATCTAATGCATGTCTAGAATATGAAATTCAACGGAAGTTAGTCTCTAGGAATCTATAACATAGAGAATTAGCGTTACGGAAGTTAGTTAATTATAAATTCGTGATTTGAGTTCTAGACGGTTCTTAATCTTGTTTCCCTGTTAATTAACCTGACATTGATGATGACTTGAGTTCCCTGAGAATACCCTGTGCCCAACGTTTTTCTTGATTGAGTATAACCCACATTTGTTTTCTTGATTTTGTTTCTTCCTTTTTTATTTCAGCATCACAACCAACTCTCATCTTTTCACTTTAGCCTATGTTTGATTCATTGCTTTTCGTGTGATCATTGATCTTTGTGGATTCGATCCCGGATCACTACAACGTGCTTAATTGTACGCTTGCAGTTATCTCTTGGGTGAAAACCTGAGCTATCACTAATCGAGAGGAGGAGAAGTTCTAGAAGGAGCGTAGTCATATTCTTTGGCTACAACATGGGGATAGAAACTCTGGTTTCTTCCACGCATTTACGCGTAATAGGCGAACGATTAATCGTATATTGGTCATTGAAGATGAGACTGGTATAGTTCATTAGAAAGAGCTTGATATAGCAACAACGATTTGTTCATATTTCCACCATATTTTCTCCTCTAATGGAGTTATCGATTTCTCAATTATTGAGCAGACTACGCTTTTGGTGGTTTCTGAAAGTGATAATGCTATCTTAACGGCAATTCCCTCAACTGATGAGGTTCGGATAGCAGCATTCTCTATCAATGCGGAAAAAGCTTCAGGTCTAGATGGGTTTTCTGCGGGGTTCTTCCTCTCGTATTGGGCTACAGTGGGACCCGATGTCACTAAAGAGGTCATCAGCTTCTTTGTGACTGGTTCCTTCCAGAGGGCCATGAACTCTACTAATGTTACACTCATACCGAAGATTTTGCATCCCCAGGAGGTCTCTTACTATCGACCTATTGCCCTTTGTAGTGTTTTCTACAAAATTGTATCTAAGATTCTTACCGCACGAATGCATTCTATCCTTCCTGGCCTGATTTCCGAGAATCAATCGACCTTTGTCCAAGGGTGGGCTATCTCCGATAACGTCCTAATTACTCATGAGATCCTGCATTGTTCGCAGCGCTCTAAAGCGACAAAACGTGGTACCATTTCTGTCAAGACGGACATGAGCAAAGCGTATGATCGTATTGAGTGGAATTTTTTAGTCCGTGTCCTGGAGAGTTTGGTTTCCATCGAGTATGGATTAACTGGATTATGGAATGTGTTACTACACTCTCATATTCCTTTTTGCTTAATGATACGCCTCAGGGTCAGTGTTGCCTTCTCGTGGTCTCCACCAAGGAGACCACCTATCGTCGTGTCTCTTCATTCTTTGTACGAAAATTCTTTCTTTTCTATGTCGTCGAGCTCAGGATGATGGATCTCTCCCTAGGATAAAGGTGTCTCGCTTTAGCCCTCTAATTAATCATCTGCTCTTTGCGGATGATACAATGTTATGTTGTAAATCGGATGCTTCTAGTGTTGATGCTTTGCAGAAGCTCTTGCATGGTTATGAGTTAGTTTTGGGTCAATCAATCAATTTTGCTAAGTCATCGATCACCTTTGCCTCTAAAACACCTATCTCCCGATGAGAGATGGTGAAAGCTCGGCTCCGTATCTCTAAGGAGGGTGGTACTAGGAAGTATCTGGGTTTGCCGGAACACTTTGGTCAGCGAAAGCGGAACATCTTTGCGTCCATTGTGGATCGGATCAAGCAGAAGGCCTAGGGATGGTCATCACGCTTTTATCGTCGGCAGGCAAACAAGTTATGCTGAAATCTGTTTTGTCTGCCATTCTGACCTATGCCATGTCGTGTTTTAAGCTTCTATTGTCTCTCTGTAAGCGTATTCAAATTGCGCCTCCCGCTTCTGGTAGGATGATAATCAAGACGCTAGTAAGATGTCCTGGGTTTCGTGGAAGCGGTTGACCCTTCCAAAAGTTGCGGGTGGCCTAGATTTTAAAGATGTGGAGGCATTTAATTCTCTCTTGGCTAAGCTCTCCTAGCGACTTTTGAAGAATCATAATTCCCTGGTGGCTCAGATTTTATTGGGCAAATATTGTCATTCTTCCTCCTTAATGGAGTGTTCCCCTCCGGCGACTATGTCTCATGGTTTGCGGGAGATTATGGTCGGCTGTGAGGTCCTTCGTCGGGGTCTTGGTTGGATTGTAGGGGATGGTATGGATGTCCGTGTCTGGGGGATTGTTGGCTCTCTGCCTCGTCTCCTCTGGTTGTCTTAAGCCCTCCGCTAGAAGATTTTGGAGCTTTGTGTTGCCGAATTACTTTCTACTCAGCCTCGTGAGTGGAATTGGGAAGTAATCAATGAGGTTTTGCCTCATTACTCTTCTGTTATCTCTAGTATGGTACTTGGATCTATGGTTCAGCGAGATTCTCTAGTTTGGTTGTTCAACAAGAATGTACACTACTCTTGCAAGAGTGGCTACTCCCTCCTTACCTCTTCCGATTTGCAAGTAGAGAATGATTTCAACTGGCTGAAGAATATTTGGTCTATTAAGACTCTTCGTAAACTCCATACTTTCCTCTAGAAGGCGATGAATGGAGCTCTACCTGTCCGCAATGCCCTATGCTTCCGCAGGGTTATTGACGAACCTTCTTGTCCTTGTTGTGATACCCCAGACACGGTATATCATGTCCTCCTTCAGTGCCCTTTTGCCTAGGAGGTTTGGGAGAAGGTTCCTCTAGATATGCCTTCCTTTCCATTGACTCCGTCTTTGCCTACCTTTCTCTCGACCATGCGTGCCTCTAAGGCTCTGTCACCAACATGTTTATCGGCGGTCGCTGTTTACCCTTGGATTTGCTGGCAGCTCTGGAAGGCTCGAAATCGGTTGTTGTTTAATAAAGAGTTAACTTCTGTGGAAGAGCTTATTAATATTGCTTTAGTAGGCGCCAGTTGTTGGGCCTAAATCTGGCCCACTAGCCAAGGGATAGTTCAAATCATGAGCAAGGCCTAAGAAGGATAACATTGAGCTCGAAATGGGCCTAAGTCATATCCATAAGGAATTATCTCTCGCGACAAGATAAAAACAGGCTTTGCCAACGTCTGTGGATTTGGAGAGGTTCAGGTCTCATCGAACAGGGAGTTGGCATAGCAGGTCTCGGACGAATGGAGAAGATCATAGACTCGGTCAAATAAGCTGTTAAACACTCCGAAAATCAAGGAAGAGATCTAGGAACTGTTGCAACTACCTAATAACGGAGAAATAGCTATTTAAGGGAAGGGGGAAGGGAACAAGAATTCTTCTTCATCGGAGATCAACCTAGAGATACATAACTACTTTTCTCGATTATCATTGTATTCAACAAGTG
>OVAN01003933.1:325-27350 GCA_900406275.1 Anastatica hierochuntica
CTGGTGGCAGTGGACTATGTCTCCAAGTGGGTTGAGGCACTGGCCAGCCCCACTAATGACGCCAAAGTGGTCTTGAAAATGTTCAAATCGGTGATTTTCCCTCGATTCGGTGTGCCAAGAGTGGTCATAAGTGATGGAGGATCCCATTTCATCAATAGATTGTTTGAGAATTTGCTGAAGAAGCACGGAGTCAGACACAAGGTAGACATACCTTATCATCCTCAAACAAATGGACAAGTTGAGATTTCCAACAAGGAGATTAAGAGAATCCTAGAGAAAACTATAGGTAAGACACGTAAGGACTGGTCTGTAAAGCTAGACGATTCTCTATGGACATACAGAACCGCCTACAAGACACCACTCGGCACTACATCGTTTCACATGGTGTACGGAAAGGCATGTCACTTGCCTGTTGAACTCGAGTATCAAGGGATTTGGGCTACCAAGCTGATGAATTTCGACGTCAAGCTTGCAACTGAGAAGCGGATGATTCAACTAAATGAACTTGTTGAGATACGTCTGAATGCTTACGAAAACTCCCGGATCTACAAGGAGTGGACCAAAGCATTCCATGATAGGAGGATCATTCCATGCCATTTCGCTGCAGGAGATCAGGTACTCTTGTTTAACTCACGTTTGCGATTGTTTCNCCATTCATGATTGGTGAGGTCAAACCCTATGGAGCTGTCGTTCTTGACGACAATGGAGATTAATTCACCGTAAATGGCCAGCGGCTCAAGCCATACATTGCAGACGAGCCATCCGACGAAAGAATGCAATTTCTTTTGACGGATCCACCTGTTGTTTGATCTGCACTACAGTCAGGCTCGAGACTTTAAACAAGCGCTGAGTGGGAGGAAACCCACTAGGTAGTTTTCTTTTTCATTTTAGGTAGTTTTAGAGTATTTTGAGTCTTTGATTTTTTGTTTTTGGTGTTTTTAACGTTTTTAGTGTTTTTAACTTGATCCAAGAAGAAAACAGGAACATCCTCACAGAAGGACAGGGATCGATCGATCGCTGTCCTTGGATCGATCGATCAATGTCTAAATTGTCCCAAATCACAGAAGGACAAAGAACGATCGATCCCTGCCCCTGGATCGATCGATCCTTGTCCAAACTTCGCCAAATCACAGAAGGACAAAGATCGATCGATCCCCGTCCCTTCATTGGACAAGGATCGATCGATCCTTGTCCCGATTACATGATATAACTCGCGAACACAAGTCAATTCTCTTGAAACTAAAATTTTTTAAACTTTTCGCCCAAAAATTGCCAAGGCTCGATCTCACGCGATTCTTCACGGATCGGAGTGATTTTTGGCTCTAAATCCATCTACTCTTCGCCCTCTTTAATCCTATCGGATTGGTTTTTGCTAAATCAAAGGTATGCATCCGCAATTTTAGTTTGAAATTTCGTTACTTTTAGGGTGTTTTTTGTGAAACTTCGATTTTTGCTTGTTGATTCCAAAATAGTTTTGGAATGGTGCTATGATCGTGTTAGATGATGTTTGGAATTAGGATTGAGTTTAGATATGATGATTTTAGGATTGAACTTTGTGGTTTTGAGATAATGAAATTTCACAAATTTTGCTTGGAATTTTGCTATGAGGATTCTTTAGAAGCATAAACATGACCACATTCTATGAGTTTTGATGGTTGATTGCGATGAAATTGATAACGTTCACTTGGGCTACGATTACAAAACCGGAAATTGGAGATTTTTGATGATGTTCTTGAGTTCTTGATTGTTAGATACTAGGCTTGAATTCCTTTGAGCTAGATTGATGCGAGAACAATGCTCTTATTGTGAGTTACTATCTTCGTGTTTGTTGGTTTTTGAATTGGTAACTGATTTAGTTTCGAGTGGTTGTTTCTGTTTACACAGATCATGGGTCGCAAGAAATAGGGCCAAGTTCCCGTAACTCGGCAGCCATCTAGCGCACTGATCTCGAGCATCCCGCCAACCGTCTTGTTACTCAAGAATGGGACCAGTTCGATACTCAGTTTCTCGCGAACTTGGCGCATATCAAGTTTCCGATGACGCGGTTTCTTGACAACCAACTACTAGACCCCTTGGGTCATCGAGAAGAACTCTACGCTATCTTTGATAGGATGGGACTCCAAGGCTTGTTGGAGCTTCAGGAGTATATCTATCCCGATCTGTGTCGGGAATTCTTGGCGTCTGCACGTTGTGTATACCCAAATTTGGAAAATCCGGTGGCTGATCAGGGCACGTTCTCCTTCATCGTACGAGGTCGATTCCATTCCATTTCTCTTATGGATTTGGCTCGTACCTTTGGTTTTGCGCAGGGGAGAGCTGCTTGGGTGCCCACCTTACCTCGAACTTCTGAGTTTTGGAAGTTTATCGCAGCTGGTGATTTTGTTTCTCGAGAGGCCAAGCAGTCGCGCATTCGCAACCCCGTCCTTCGTCTTGCAGCTAAGATTATTAGCCAGCACATCTACTCCAAGAAGATTCAGGCTGCTGTGACCAACGATGAGTTGAGACTTCTTTTTTCTGAGGATTGGTCACACTTGGGAGCATGCTCGTGAGATTCGCTATATCACTGCTGCGGATCTCAACATGGCAGCGGTTGTTGCTGACAAGTTCGCCTTCTTCAAGGTAGCAGCTTCGGAGAAGAAGGCCTTCACTTCAAGTGCTCTTATCACCAAGCTTCTGAGTTTTGTTGGCTGTGATTTCACAGGTTGTAGGCGGTTAGAGATCAAGGCATCGAAGAACAACATGTTCTTCTGGCGCGCGCCTCATTACGCCCTGTTCGATGGGAAGCATCTCTCTGACTGCACTATCTTAGCTTCTCCCTGGAAGGACACTATTGACTCCTCGAGTCCTTTCATCTACCATTTCCAGGACCGCCAGCAGAGATCTCTATACATTGAGCTACCATGTCAGGACTTGACATCCCATTGTTGATTCCCCAAGAGTTGAGTTTCTATCTCCTCCGGAGCGTCTATCTCCATGTCCACCTTCTTTCAAGAAGGGTTCTTCAGGTCTTGATGGTGACAGAGTAGCTGACGACACTGATTACGAGGCTCATATGCCTCCAACACGTGCCTCTGCATCTGTTGCAGAGATAGAGGAGCTGTTCTCTGAGGACTTCAGCGCCTATGAGCTTTCGGCGCCACCACGTGCCTCTGAATTTGCTGCAGAGAAGTGGACTTGGACAGTCCAGAGCCATCAGAGGACGAGCTCTCTTATGCTGCACATGACCAAGGGTTTTTCGTGGATTGGTAGGATGATGATGTCCTCCTCTTGTACTTCTCAGACTGCTGTTTGTGAGGGCGCTGTCAGACGCATAACACCACAGCCTGCTACGGCTGATGTAGATGATGACGAGGATGAGACTGAGAGCGAAGGATACTAGTGAGGAGACTCGCGCGACACGTGCAAAGCAGGCGACACGACAGCACGAGATACGTCGCAAGGGGAGAGCAGACTCGGTTTCAGGAGATTCGGGCAGACGCCCTAGACGCGCACGAGCATCCAGCAGCTCCAGCGCAGCTTAATAGTTCTCTTTCCCCTATCTATCTTTCCTTGTTTTCTATGGATTATTGCTACTTACCCCTTTCTCTAGATTTGTTCCACACTGAGACGTTGTGAAATAAGTCTGGGGGAGGTTACTTATGTTTTCTTTTGTTTTTGGTGTGTTGTTTTGAGTCATTTTTATGTTTTATTGAGCCAGTTCATGGATTATCTATGCTTTATGATGATTTCAGACTATTACTTCTACGCATTGCACTTATTTTGTATTCTTATTGACCATTTGATTTGGACTTTAGCGCAGGAAATCCGGAATAACTCATGATCAAACTCCCCGCCAGAAATCTCTGGAACTCAGACTTCTATCTGAAGTGTTTTAACTCTGTTTTATCTGGCTTATTAATGAATCTAATTGCTTTGATCCAGGAATTTGAAATCGAGAATCAAACCCGCCATTCAGGATTACATCCCACATTTTCTACCACTCTTTTCGGTAATCCTGAGTGACCAAACTCATTTTTTGTCTGACACCACACCCTAACCCTATCTCCTTGAATATCCATGCATCTGTTTTTGATTTTATATGCACACATGTGTAAAATTAATGGAGAGAATAGAGTAGACATGTTCCTTCTAATTACTTAGGTAGGATTGAACATTGTTAGGTGGTTTAGACACGGTCCTGAGTGTCTGCTTTCTTNAGGTGGTTTAGAAGTATATGTTGCATTTCTTCATGCTGTATGGGTGATTTAAAAGTTTAAAAACGTTATTAATATGTTTATCTTTACCAGATTTGAGAAAAAGAAAAAAAAAAGAAAAGAAAATAACATCATATATGTTTATATCTGGTTAGAGATTAGCATTTACATTTTTTATGTTGATTGGATTCACCCTGAAGTTTGCGCATATACGACTTCCTCTTGATTGATGGTTTGTGCTTGAGTAGTTAGGAGGCATGGTTATCAATATATTCGTTCTCTCCTGCGATTTTGCATAATGTCTTGCATCTAGACGCAGTTTTTGGTTCCCAAAACACTCTAAGCCTCACCACTAAAACAAAAGAAGCCAAATACCTAGCCTGATTCTCTGGTTTCAAGTTCCTTGGTGAAAAGTTTCACGCCAATCTTTAATGAATGTAGAGAGTTATTAACATGGAAGCTAAGTTTGCATGTTCAGATTTTAGAGTATGGATGGGCTTGGGAGGTCATGTAGTTATTCTTGGAGAGAATGCTTTAACCGTTCTAAGTTTTTATGGTCAGTAGAAGAACCGCAGAGTAAGGTTTTCTGATGGCAATGATATCCATTCGGTTTTCAAACTTCTTTTCCCGTAGGCTTAATCTTCGTTTCCTTTACTTGAGGACAAACAAAGATTCAAGTCTGGGGAATTTGATGTATTCATATTTTATCGGTTTTCAATACTGTTTTTATAGGAGATTTTTGTTTTTTAGTATGTGTTCGGATCGTTTTTGCACGGTTTTGTGTTCTTTGATGTTTTTACAGGAACAAAGCTTGAATGGACTAAAAGAATGCATTTGGAATGGAACTCAAGCGCCAAAGGAAGTCTCAAGAAGACTGAAGAAATGTCCACACAGAAGGACAGGGATCGATCGATCCTTGTCCTGTGAAGGGACATGGATCGATCGATCCTTGTCCCGATTTTGGACCAGATTCTGAAGACACAAACATAAGTTATTTTGAATCGAGTTTCATACCTAATAACCTAGACTCGATTTTCTGTTCCAGTATTATGCTTTTTTCAATTTTTGAGAACAGAATTTGAGCTTTTGTAATCCTTGAGAGAGATCTGATTACTTCTGTACTTTGTTGGAGAAGAATTATAAACTCTACTCTTTGTTTTATTCATTCAATACATAATGTTTCCCCAAAATTCATCTTGTGTTGTTTTGTTTGCTATGAGTGAGTAGTTTTCTAGTTGGGTTTAGGGTTTCTCATAGGGGATTTCATGATTCAGTAATTGTTAGGTTGTTAGATTGGGGATTTATCTGTTGGTCTTCGTTTATCTCTATGTTTAATGCTGGAATTGGATTGATCACCTTGTTCATGATATTAGGTTATTCAATACACCAAAAGTGATTGTTTGAATGCCTGAAACTGAGATTAAGCGAGCAAAGTGTCTTTAACCAACGACAGTTGATGTCACTGCGCTTTGTGAGTAAATCAATCCTGCTTAGAATGCATGCTTAGGCTTTGAAACTCAACAAAAGTTAGTGTCTAGGATCCTTAAGCATAGATAATTAGCACTGCGACAGTAGGTTAATTATAATTTTGTGAATTGAGCTAAGATGGATCTTAATTGTTTCCCCTCTAACAAATCTACAATCCTAATGAATGATTTCCCTGAGAACACCCTGTACCCATCGTTTCTCTCTAATTGTTTTATAATCCGCTATTGCTTGCTTTCTTTGTTCCTTTGATTTCGATATTGCATCATTTACCAACCATCTTTGTTTCGCTTTAGCCCGTAATTGATTCATGGTTCTTCGTTCGACATTTGTCCTTGTGGATTCGATACCCGAACCACTACAACGTACTTAATTGTACGCTTGCAGTTATTTCTTGGGTGAAAACCTGAGCCATCAGTCTCATAGGAAAGGTTTCCCACCAACACATGCATATAGATCAAAGAAGGCTTGGTTTGATGGACACTCTGAGCATGGGAGAAAGGATCGAATATTATCTGGTCATGATTTTTCCCACAACTTGAGAAACTTTCTAAACAATTTTGGGAATGTAAAAGCAACCAGAATGAAGAGGAAAATAATAGAATCTAATAGTGAAGATGTGTCTAGTGAATCTGAGGAAGAGGAAGAAGATGAAGTAGACGAGGAGGAGTTGTCAAGATGGAGGAAAAGATCAATATTCTTCAATCTGCCTTATTGGAAGGTAATTTTAACTCGTACATTTATCTTCTATACCAATAATCATATTAGTTTTTTTAACTTTGGTTTTGTTTACTTTTGTTTCTATTACTCAGGAACTCCCTATAAGGCATAATCTGGATGTGATGCATATAGAGCATAAAGTAGCAACAAGCATTGTCTCAACAATACTACATTATGGGAAATCAAAAGATGGGCTTAATGCTCGTAAAGATCTGGTACTTCTGGGTATTAGAAAAGATTTGCACCCTACCACCTAAGGGCAAAGAACATATCTTCTCGCAACACCTTGGTCTTTGAACAAGGATGAGAAGAAAGTCTTTTGTAAGAGACTTTATGAGATTAAAGGACCTGATGGATATTGTTCAGATATAGCAAGAGGTGTATTATTAGCTGTCAGTAAGATATCATGACTCAAATCACATGATTATCATGCACTGATGCAATAATTCCTCCCAGTTGCAATCAAAGGTCTATTGCCTAAAGGTCCTAGGTATGCAATATTACGCTTATGCGCATTCTTCAACCACCTGAATCAGAGAGTTGTTGATATGGAGTAGCTTTCAGTTTTAGAAGCTAAAATTGTGGAGACTCTTTGTGTGTTTGAGAGATATTTTCCTCCCAACTTGTTCGATATTATAGTACACTTGACAGTTCATCTAGGAAGGGAAGCTAGACTAAGTGGACCGGTCCATTTCCGATGGATGTATCCATTTCATGATCATGTGTGTTTAGGGATTCAAATCTATTAGGGTTTATCATTAACGTTATCACCTTTGCTCTTATTCATTGTTATTCACTCTCTTCGGTCAGCTTGTGAGTAGATCTAAAGTAGTTTGCTTTCCAAAATCTTTTATCACTACTAGAACTACTATTTGATGAGTAATATTCTATGTAGGATACAAAAGTGGATCAATCTAGAATTGTGAACAATCAATCATACACACATAGTTAATGCATACTTGTCTTCTACAAAGACTGTATGAAAGTTGAGTCCCTTGGTTGTTAATTAGTATAATTCCCTGATCCTCAAGACTGGAGAGGGTATAATTCTTGGTTGTGCTCTATACCTAAGCTAAACAGTACCCTAAAGTCGAGCCCATTGCATGCTAGTTTACGTTTTCTACGATTTCCTATTTGTCTAACGTTTATCTTTCATTGATATTTTCTTTGCTTTCAGTTCTTTTTTGTTTCTTTAATTCATATAAAAACTAAAAACCAAACCATCTTTGTTTCTTCCTATCTTATTTGAAATTCCATAGATCCTTAGTGCACTACTCGTCTTTGTAGGATCGATAACTTAAGTACTACAACTACGCTGTACACTTGCAATTGTAGTGTCGTTTTTGGGTGAAATTTGACACACATCAAGCTTTCTGGCATCGTTGCCGGAGACTTGTTTTTTGTCAAAGGATTTCTATCTAGGATTAGTCTAGGAAATTTTTCACTTCTTTGTTTTTTCCTTTTAGTTTTAGGACTTCTTTTTCTGATTTTTCTTTTACAATTCACTTTTTCTTTTTGTGTCTATTGATTTTCAAGAAATACAATGGAGAATCTAAACTTTCTACACAATGAGGTCTCATTTTACAGGAGCTACAACCATTAAATTAATCAAAAATACCCAATTCATAGAGAACAAGAGTTTTACTTTCAAAGAAATCGATCATGGTTTCATCCGGAGGAAGATATCTGTTAAACTAAACAAGAATATGGTCGATTGCTAGGATCCAGCAGTCAACCTACAATTGGAGAATGTTTTTCAAGTCCCTTGCTACTGGAAAATCATCATCATCATCATTCATATTAGCAAGCATGGGCACAATCTCAAGAGAATCGAAGGAACTTTGATAACCAAGAGTTCCAGTAATTTTCACCACATGTGGTTCATCGTCAGAGCCACATTCTCACGCCATACCAACCTCTTCCAGAGTATTCTTATGCTCATAATCACGTGCCATTTGTGCCTCTAAAGTGTAAAATTGAAAAGCTCAATGGTACAACTCATCAATGACGAAGGAGAAGCGAATGAAACGTTCAAAAGAAGCTCGATATCATGCATTTCGAACAAAGTAAGAAGGTTGGAGACCTTAAAGCTAAACTTCATACCTTTGAAGACTCTCTAACTACAGTATAAAAGTCCATCAAGAAAAGATCCTCAGCCATTCTGAAGAAGATCTTCAAATTGAAGAAACCGAACAAACCAAAGAAAATCGGGTTGTGCATCGAAAGGTAGAATGCTCATGCATCAAGAGGAGCAAGTGTAGAATCTTATGTCTACTGATTCTAATGACATTTTGAATCATCATTTCAAAGTCAGATATATTCACAATGATCTTTTTCTAAAGAAGAAGAAGCTAGAAGGTGAAATTGGCAATTTTGCCATAAAAACCAATGAGTTCAACACTCAACATGAAGATTTCAAGCACTTCATCAAACTAATGATGGAAAACAAAGACTATGATCCTCTTATACTTCGTGCTTAAGATTCATGGTTTGTACACTTTCCTTGAAGATTACGAAGAAAAACGTGTAGAGCAGACACCAAAACTCACACGTTTTGAAGATGCACCTCAAGACCAGCAAGGAGAACGTCTTACTATAATGATTAAAGGGTTTTAAAACCACATTTTACCCCCAACCATTGGTGTATCACGTGCCTTGAATGATGACCCGACGATCAAAGTTACAAAATCGAGTTAAAAAACTCAATTTGCTTACAAGCGAGAAGAAATTTTAAGAACTGAAAAAGGAGTCTTGGAGACACTAGGAGCTTCTAAGTATGAGTCTAAACGGAGTATGGAATTCATCAATATCAAATAGCATACATTCTACTATGCAGCACATTCTCATTTTTCTCTAAGACGATTTCAGGATCCGAAATCAATTCCATGGAGTTGACAAGAGTGGACAGCTCTAAAAACCATTGAGATCTTTCTTAAATCATTGGGAATGAAACTAAAAGGTATGACGAAACCCTTACTCGGTCAACCTCATTATAAATAACCTAGGATCGAGCTAAAGACCTTAAACAAACGCTTTATGGGAGGCAAACCCATATGTTCTTTAACTTTTGATTTTATTTTCATTTTTTTATTTTTAGAATTTGATCGTAGGATTAATTGATATAATATTGGAAGTTATTTGATTTTTGAAAATGGTTTTTACAAGTTTTATGTTTTGTTTTTCCTACGAACACGTTTCGGGATCGGAAATTCGAAGAAGAAATGCAATCCAAACATGTTCGGATCACCATGACCTTCCCACCGGTCCACAAGAATTGTTCCACCAGTCCAAGGACCAAAAAAGGCAACGACACGGTGTCACGGACTAAAAGCCTCAACCAGCTGTAGCACAACACCCCCACGACCGGCCACGTGCATTCTCCTGGCAAAACCGTTGCTACAGCTCCCACCACCCGATGCTATGCTCCTCCTGTCTAGAACCTTGGAGATCTCCAGAAGCGGTCCATGGACCTCTTCCCACCGGCCGCCTGCTCAATTTCCACCCCCAACCTGTCCTACCCCCTTCATGCCTAATCCGTCTATGTCATCCTTCTCCACCACGGCCGCGACACTTCTCATGTCCAAAACTGGTACCAGCACTTGCACCAATCGGTGCTACAACTCCCTATCCTAAATACCACCAACCCTTAGCCACAGACCATGAACCACTGACCACAACTCACCCGAACAAGCATATGGCCTAGAAAGTCATTAGAACACCCGTTTTTCGCATTTTCTTGGCCGGATCAATACGAAACTCAAAATATTCAAGTATCAGCACCTAAATCACCGGTAGATGATTTTTTGGAGGCGTAAACATATCATTCTTGAGCACCCGATTGGTCAGAAACCGAAGAAAAATTGGCCAAAGTGAAATTGAGTTGCGCCAAGTAAACTAAGCTGACAAATTGAAGATTCAAAACTAATTAGCATATTGAAAAGGTGTTCATAAAGAAATATCAGCCCTGGAACGGCCATAATTAAAAGCAGCTCGGTTTCTCGCCAAAACGAGCCAAACTGAGCTTTCAGGAGACTAAACTCGGAAAAACAATATAAGGTATGAGCTCCAGCCTTTTATACTTCATTTTCATTCATAGAATATGTTATTTTCAGTGGATATCCAATTAGGTCGAAACATTCTTCATGGTTTGCAAAAACGGCTAAATGAGCAAAATTTCGGCTTACCGAAATAACACATATGGTTGTACCATTCTCTAATACTTCGACCAGTAGCTAAGAGTTTCCTATTCTTTATATTTTACATTAGTTTTTAGTACCTTCCTCACTTGATTTTACACTTGGACGGTGTAAGTTATGTCCAGGGGAATTCTTATTGTTACTAATGCTTCTTTTTCTTTGTTTTTGATTCTTTTTCTTACTTTTTGAGTCGTTTTAAAAAAAAATTCAAATCAAAAAGGATTTATTAAGTCAAAATCAGTTCGGGAGCAAGCTTGAAATTGAATAAACCACGTGACTAATGACTAGTATCCCTAGTGTCAGTGTTTAACTACAATTTTACCGAACGGGATAACCCAAATGGATCAGCCAACCGAGGCACCATATCACTTGATATCCGAGTAATCCTTAGCTACTCAAAATTTAATGAAATTAATTTTCTCTTCTTTGGGTTTAGTATATATTGAATCGGATTCTTATTCAGACCTGACAAAATTAAGTTTACGGTTCCCCTCTTTCCTGTTTAATAAAAATCTTCAAAAAAAGATACTTATGCATTATGAATTTCAGAATCGATAAAATCCGAATGTGCTTAGTAAAAACAAAAAAAAATATAAATAAAGAGATCATTAGAAAAAATAAAATGATACCCAAGAAAAATAGGAAAATCGATTCTCAAGAGGGTGATAAAAAATAAAATGATACCCTAGAAAAGTAGAGAAAACTCAGCCTCTAAAAAACATTTAAAAGTGAAAAAGGAAGAAGAAATGAATCAATCATGGGCTGAAATTGTTTAGGATTCTGATTGAGTTTGAGTCTATGTGTTCTTTGATAGATACTCCCTCGAAGAGACCGCACTTTGTAGTTTTAGGGAGTAGTGATGGAAAACTTGGGTCACTCTTGTTGATTATGGATGAATCGGAGACATTGTTAAGTTTGTGGTGAAAATCGGGGTTCTACCTAAATGTCAACGTGGGTATATAGTGAATTCCATCAGTCTACATTGCCAATAAGTTCTGGAAGTTAAGGTAAGTTTCCATGTTTTCAAACCTCTTATCTGTTCTTCGTTTTCTTAGCTCGAGGACGAGATATAAGCTAAGTCCAGAGGAGTTGGTAACACCAATATTTTACTACTTTTTCTAAAGATTTTAATATTTTTCTTTGTGTTTTTAAGAAAATTTATGCAAGAAAAGGTATTTTTCCTATATTTGTAGTTTTTTGAATCATTTCAGGTCAAACTATGTTCTTTGGAGCTATATGGAGCTAATTGGAGGAAAAGCTAGTTTTAGGACAGTTTCCAAACATCAGAAAGATCATCAAAGACGAAGACCTTACCATCAATGAAATTTAATGAAATATGGATGAAAGCTAGATAATTGAGTTAGATTTCATATGTAAGTGGTTTGACATCATTTACAGCAGTGGATAAAGAGTTATACAAAATTAATTGAAGACTGGTCCTGCTGGCTCACGAATGAAAGATGCGTAGGAAGGATAAAACTAAATGATCATGACTTTTTTTCTTCTATCAAGGCTTTAACACGAACAAATTAGATGTCTTACAAATCTTTTCAATCCCAAGAAGTCATGTTAAAGATTTTCTACAAGAAGCCCAATTTGAAAGGCTCTTAAGCCCCGGTTTTAACTTAATTGACCTAAGTTGGATAAAGGCTATTTATACTTATTTTTAGCCACGTAGAGTTGGATTTTTAGGTTAGATTAGAGTTCCAAGGAAGCAGAGGCAAACCCCTTTGGGTCGTGCTCTTCCAATCTCAAAGGATTCAATGTTCCTTCATTGTTTCATCAATAAATCGGTTTTATCATTCCTCTGTTTTCTTTGATTGATCTAGTGCTTTCTAATTCTTGTTTGTTGTGTGTTTTACATGTTAAATATAGAGTAGTTTTTTAGTAAGACAGTAGGTAATCACGAGTTCATGATCATGTGTGTTAAGGGATTCTAATATATTAGGATTTATCATTAACTTTATCATCTTTGCTCGTATTCATTGCTATTCACTCTCTATGGCCAGCTTGTGAGTAAACCTAACGTATTTTGCATTCCAAAAGCTTGTATTAGTAGTGTAACTAGTATTAGGTGAGCAATTCTATTTAGACAACGAAAGTGGATCGAGATAGAATTCTGAACAATCAATCATACACACATAGTTAATGCATACTTTTTTACTATAAGGACCGTGCAAAAGTCGAGTCTCTTAGTTGTTAATTAGTATAGTCCCCTGAACCTTGAAAGCGGAGAGATATAATTCTAAGTTATGTTCTATACCTAAGCTAAACAGTACCCTAAAGTCGAGCCCATTGCATGCTATTTTACGTTCTCTACAATTTCTTATTTATCTAACATTTTTCTTTCATTGATATTTTCTTGGCTTTCAGTTCTCTTTTATTTCTTTAATTCATATAAAAACCAAAAACCAAACCATCTTTGTTTCTTCCATGTTTATTCGAAAGTCCATAGATCCTTAGTGCACTACTCGTCTTTGAAGCATTGATACCTGAAGTACTACAACTACGTTGTGCACTTGTAGCTGTAATATCGTTTTTGGGTGAAACTTGACACACATCATATAGTCAGGACAATGGAAACCTACCTTGGGTACGACCTCTAGAGAGAGAGAGCTTCCTTTGCAACGTGTGACTGACGGTTGTGGAGTGTCGATGTCAATGGAGCGCATGCAATTGCGACCTCATCCTCAAAAAGTAGATATGGCTCTATAGTGGGAAGCAACATGTCGAGAAACCACTTACCATATTTCCAAAAGAAATATACTATGATTTTAAGGGATTTTGCATTTTTAATAGATAAAAACGTTATCATTTTTTCTCATTTTTTCTTTTTTATTATTATAACTTTTTTTTTCATTCTTTTTAATTTTCTTATATATATATATATACTAAAGTTTATATATCGAACTGGTCTTGTGATAGTTTTCATACAAAATATTTTTGATCTTGAGTATAAGTTTCTAGTGTTACTTCATCTTAGTCTTCATTCGATGGTATTTGTGTTACTAATGCCTCAATAATTGGGTGTCAGAAGATGGCATTAAAGATCTTGTAGGACTTATAGGTGTTGAGTTTTGGGATTTCTGAATAGGCAGTAAGGTGCGAGAGGTGGTTGCAACAGTTTGTTGTATTTTTGAAAAGTTTGTACTTGTTTCTCCATATTGGTAAGAGAGCGTCGATCCATGTTGTATTCGTCCCACCATTTGACTCTGAATTCACAGACTAAAGAGTAGGGCATTTCTGGTAGAAATGATATAAGGTTGAAGTGCCATAGGAGGATTCATAGTAGTCTCATGTCTATATAGAAGGCTATTTCTGGTAAAGGAACTATAGGCTGGTGCTTTTCGTATTTGGTGTACTAAGGTAAGGAAACTTTTTGGATATATGCTGGATAAATTTGGTCACAATTCATTAAACCAGCCGGGTATGGATTTAGGGCAATTGAAATCAAAGGAGATAAACCAAGAATATTATAGGTTCTGAGAAATAGGATGTGAAAAAGGTTTTTTGGTAATCAGCGTATGTGTATCCTGGAATATGGTACCCAGGGACAAAAAATTGTTTTGTGGAATGAAAGTTGATGAACCCGAGATCAGAGGCGTTGCATATTCGAAGGATTTTGCAAGCGGAATAAGAGATGAGATTTAGATTCGACTTATCGGGATGATGGATTACTTCTATGAATTTTGTATCGACTATTATGAATTCGTAAAAGGTGCGATTTTTTGTTAGGTTATCGGTAAGGTATAGGCTATATTCGTAAAAGAACCGGTTAGTAAAAATGGTAAGGTTTTTTTTAGGAAGATTGGTTTGTTAAAAGATGTTGTAATTAAGTGTTGGCCTTGTTGTTCTAGATAGCAAGAAGACTTTTTGTTATTGCACTACAAGAAAACAATTGATTTGCTAGAGAGGTTTTCGTCGCAAAATTCCCTCGCAAATCAAGCGTCCCGAATGGACTTGCGTCCAAAATACATCGTAAAACTTGTGAGAAACATAGATCCATCGCAAAAGACTCGCAGAGTGTTCGTCACAAATGCCTCGTAAATTTGCGAGGAAACTACTAGGAAACAAGGCATGAACCAAATCTTTCGCAAATCCGTCGCAAATTAGCAATAGATTTACAACAAATTAGATAAGAGTATTAAATAAAACATTGCAACGGATTTGTGAGGGCACGTCGCAAATCCAAAGCAATATATTTGCTATGTATTTGAGAAGAAACCTCACAAATCTGCAGTAAATATTTAATTACATTTATTTAAAAATATTCATTTTTAATAAATAAAAATGATATTAAAACAATAATTTAAAATTTTAAATTAAATATAAATATATAAATTACAAAAATTATATTATTAAAATGGAAAAAACAAAGACCACTAAAAACGAGGCGATCCTGAAGTGCTCGTCGCATTGTTCTACTCTGCATCACCCCTATCGCCGAACAGTCTTGTTTCATGGGGGCTGGCGCCGACCAGTTTTGGACAGACAAAAAACGTGTGTAATCTTTTTCGTTGAACGATTCTACAAATTTAAAATTATAACGGGTTAGGTAATGAATTAAAAATCGTAAAAAAACCATTCTATTTTTTTTGAAATCCTAAATTCCAATACTAAATCTATCTAATTATGGTAAATTAACTAAATAATTATATTTAATAATTAAATAATGAATTATTAAAAGGAAGGCTAAAAAATATCTTTTTGCTTCTTAGAGAGAGAGAGTACCGAGTGCGACAATTTAGAGAGAGAGGAGATTGTGAGAAACGAGAAGGAGAACCCAGATATATACAAGGTTTTCTTTTTGTCGCAAATTCGTCGCTATTTCGTCGCAAATAGGGTGGTCTCATAAGATTTCACAATTTTTTTCATTAATTTTTAACATTGCTAGGGATTTGCGATTCTGCCTCGCAAATCCCTCGTAAAGTTTCATATTCCCTCCAAAACAATTGACCAAACTTTTTTACCGCCCAAACATTGCGATGGATTTGCGAGGACTCCTCGCGATTCTCTCGCAATTATTTTTTACGGTTTAGGGTTTGGTGTTATTGGGGTTTAGGGATTAATATATTGCGATGAATTTACGATGACTCCCTCACATCCCTCGCAAAACTACAGATTACCTCCAAAAAATTGACCAAATTATTTTACAGCCCAATCATTGCGATGAATTTACAAGGACATCTCGAAGTTCCCTACCAATGTTTTTTAGGGTTTAGGCTTTTGTGTATTTGGGGTTTAGGGATACATATTTTTTGATGGATTTGCGATGACTCCCTCGCAATTCCTGCAAAATATGAATTCCTAAGCCCCAAATACACCAAACCCTAAATCCTAAAAAACATTGCACGGAAACTGCAAATACATGTTCTATTAATAAATTAGCATAATGAGATTCCTTATGAAAACTTAAAAATGAATGCTTTCAAGCATTATACTAAACATAAATTTTATTTAATGCATATAAATTTACAAATTAAGCGAAAAACATAAATTTATTCAGAGTCGTTATTATCATATACATAAGATTGACGAGTAGTATTCTCGTCAGACTCACCATCATCTACAAAATCCTCATAATCATCTGATTGCAAACCTTAATCTATTGTCATTTGTGTCATCACCGACAATTTCCTCAACTTCTCTATTTGATGGATCAATATGTATGACATGGTCTATAGATTCCACTAGAGTTAATACCCATCCAAGTCTTTCACCTTGTAGCACGAGTTCATCATCAGTTCCGATTATACGACCTCTTGGATTGACATGGATAACAAACCCACATTGCCGTACATACACTTTCGTACGCTGAATATTTCATGTTTTGGGATCGACATATATTTACATAATTTTGAGATATTTTTTTGTAGTTTTTTGGTATTTTAAAAATCTTTTGCAACAAGGTAGTACTTTCGTTTAGCATGGGGGTTACACAGTTTGATAATCTTCACGAAGACAACACAAATTTGCGATGAAATTGCAATGTCACTAAATCCGTCGCAAATTTGTGAGGCTTTTACATATCCTAGCAAAAGCCTCGTGAATTTGCAACGAAATATGATACTTTCAAATTTGCGAGGGCTTTGCTATGGTTCTTTTTCTCTCACAAATTTGCGAGGGATTAACGAGAGAAAGCAATTTCGTAGCAAAATTTTTGAAAATTTGCTAGGGAATAATATCGTCCCTTGTAAATCAATTTTTTTTTTCTTGTGGTGTTGGGTGTTTGTTAAGAAGTTATGGATATTTTTTGTTGTTCTGGTTAACGGTTTTCGCATAGTATAATGGGGGAATTCAGGTAAAGCAGAAAATTGGTTATTGGAGGATAAAGGTTTTTCTTGCATATAAGGTTGATCTTTGACATAATCTGAAGCTGACATAGGTTTTTCTCATCACTCATTTTTGTTGATCTTGAGTTTTTCCATGTAAATACTCTCTTGATAGAAAATCTGGTAAACAATTGTTGTTTCCATTTATATAGTGTATACCAAAATCAAAAACGGATAATATAGCTTGCCACTTGTGAAAATTTGTTTAGAAACCAAGTATTTGACATACGTTTGTAAAATTTCTTTTGCGGATTTACAATCGACACGTAATAAAAAAATTTTGTTCATTAAATCATCTTGAAACTTAGAAATATAATTTACGATTAATAAAACTTCTTTTTAACGGGAAAGTAATTCTTTTGGGATCCTAGCCAAACACCTTGATGAAAATGTACTATAAACTCTTGCAATTACTCGACTTGTATTTGTTTAAGTATACCCGCATATCCTCTTCAGATTCATCTGTTGCGACTATCATAAATGCATCGGGATGTGCCATCTCTAAACATGGTAATGTGGCCTTAATATCTTGGATTATGCTAGTATGTTGACTCGACCATGGGATAGGTTTTTCTGCGATCTCTGAAACAATGGGTGACTGTTTTTCTTAAATTGGATAAAAAGTCGAAGATATAGTTTAAACATCCTAAGAATATCTATTGTAGGTTTTTCTTTTATTTCATCAGAAAATTTGTTTGAAAATTCTATAGATTTTACTATTGGAGGAATAGTTCCTGAATGTTTGCATATTTTTTGCCGATACGACTAATCCGTGTTTTTTTAACAATGTTTAAAAAAGTCTATAAATTTTTAAAATGTTGGTCTACTGATTTTGAATATATGAAAACATCATCAATATATACTATAGAAAATGTGGAGTATGAGTTGTATATTTCATTCATATAATAATGAATTTTTGAGGGAGCATGTTTTAAACCAAAAGGCATAACATTCCATTCATAGTGTCCAAAAGGCACAATGTATGCTTTTTATATTTATCTTTTTCGGCTATTTGAATTTGCAAAAAAGTCGCTTTTCATATAAAATTTTGAAAATATACATAGTCCTTTTAGTAAATCTCTTTTATTAGGTATTAGGTATCTTATGCATTGTAGAACATTTTTAATGGTTTATAATTAATTACTAGGCGAGATAATCCTTGTTCTTTTTCAGCATGATTGTTTACATAAAAGACTAAACAACTCCAGTGTGATTTAGATTTTCGTATTAATTTTTATCTAATAATTCTTGTATTTCCTTTTTGCAATGGTCTAATAGGTCTTGATTCATTTGATTATGTCTAGCTTTTTTGGGAATATTTTTCTCGTTGAAATCCTTCTCATAAGGGATTTTAACAATATGTTTTTCTTTTCCCAAATCGCGTTTCAGATTTCGGGACATACTTGGTTAAGTAGTTCATTTTCCATTTTTTTTTAATTTATTTTGACTTCTGGGTTGCTTAGTTTCTTTTTTACTTATTTCTATTTTATTTCTTATTGCAAGTATCAGATATGTTTTTGTTTCTATATAGTAGGTTTATTCATTTTTCAAATATAGACTTTTGAAGTTCTAAAATTTCTTTAGTTTTGATGGGAGATAAAAACTCAAATATCAATTTTTCTCCTACTATTTTGTACTGATTCCTAGTTTTGTTAATTTAAATGGTTAAATTTGTCTAAAAATTGAGTTTCTAATATTACTTCTTGACTTCAGTTTTTTACAAGAATAAATTGTGTTTCAAAACAATAGTTTTTGTTACAAATTTTTTCTTTACGTACCTTATAATTAACCTTTAAATTATTTCCATTGGCGCCACTAAGTTTTTCATATGTTTATTCATAATATTGTGTCGGTACTATGCCTTCTATAATGCAATTGTAATTTGCTCATGTATCAAATAATGCAATTATATCTATTTTAAAATTGTAACTGATATGTAAAGTAATTTTTGTATACCATTTTTTATAGTTTATTTTGTTTATTATTTGAATATATTTTCCTTTTTCTTTGGTGTGTACAAGAAGATACTAGTTGCTGAATATTGGTCTTTATCGTGGGGTATTAATGGATGTATATTGGGTCCAAGTAAAGTTAATCGAGCATTTAGTTGTAGTTGATCTAGTTGTTGATATACTAGTTGTTGTAATTCTTTGACCTCAGCCTTTAAAGTTTTCACTTCTCCTTATAACTCTTCAGTAGTTACTTGTGTAAATAATGTTGGAGATAGATATTTTTAAAATTTTTGAGGCCAAAGGGTTGTGGGGTGGAAAGTTGATTTTCTTTTGTATTATATCTTTTAATTTTAATAAGTATTTCTTTTTTATCTAATTACTAAAGATGTAGATAAGTATTTTTTTTATAGACACAATTGAAATACTTATTAAAATATCATGAGAGTAGTCGTGAGGATATTTAGATGATGATTCGTGTTGATCCTCTATTACATCTAAACAAGGTTCACTAATAAGTTGTTTAGATTTTTTTGTATCAGACAAGAGTAATTTTTCTAGTTTTCTTTAATTTCTTGTTGACATGTTAGTTGTTTTATTTTATATGCTAATACCTTTATGGCCATTTCTTGGAATAAATTCATCATTTCATATTCTAATCTTCTGTCTATATTCCATTCGTATATTCCTTTACCGTTATATAATGTTGTATTTGAAAATTTATTGTGTTCTTCACATAAAAGATTAGGTGGGGACGGTATGTGATAATATATTTTTTTGGATTTTTTAAATTTTCTTTTTATTCAATTTATTTCTAATTGTTTTTATCAGTCTCGATTTGACTTTTTCATCTATTACGTTTATACCTTTTGTTTTATCTAGTTTCTATAATATATGAGATATAGTTTTTAAAAGTTCATTTTCTGGGAATTTTATTGATTTTATGAAATATTGGAAAAGGGAATGTGAGATTGTACTAGAAGGATGTGAAATTGGTTGGAAGTTTTTAATTGAACTACGTTCATCTTTTTAATTGGACAAGATGCTTCGGTAAAACACAAGAAAAATCTAAGTTAACCAAAATATGGATTCGGAGAAGGTTTGGGTACATCCTCATGTTTACTATGGGTCTTACTCGGAATTTTATATGAGGTAAGATGGTTCTGAAGGCTTAGATGATGCTTTGAAGATGTTGACGGCTTGGTAAGGAGGGGTCAGGAGAATGGAAACCTCCCCCGTGTACGACCTCTTGAGAGAGACCCTCCTTTGCGATGTGTGACTGACGGTTGTGGAGTGATGATGTCGATGGTATTGAGAATTGAGCAATCATGATATACCAAGTTCTACATGGTTCTCCAGTTTGGTAAATGAAGTTGGCGAAGTCATGTAAAGTTGGGCTGATCAGATCAGCTTTGATTAAGTTTTCTAAGGTTTTCCAGAAGTCATATGAAGTTGGGCTGATCAGGTCTGATCAAATTTTCTCAGACTTTCCTCCGTATGAAGAGTGAGAAAATTTGAAATTTGAATTTTGAATTTAAGTTGGAGATTGTGTTGATCTATCTTCTTTATTATTTTTATTGTCAAATATTGCTTTAATGGTTCTAATATTTAAAGGGACCATTGTTGTAACAATTAAGTATCTTGGAATAATATACAATTCCTTGAATCATCTCTCTTCTCTTTTCTCTCTCTCAAATGTTCTTCATACTACAACTCTAGATCTAACAAATTCTAACATGGTATCAGAGCTTTAGGCTCAAATTCTTCTATTTTTCTCTTTCAAATTCTCTCAAATTCTCACTCAAACTTCCGCTCAAACTATATTTAATTTTTTGAGTTTGGTTTGAAATTTTTCCTCTCTTTCTCTACACTTAAATCTTGATTTCTAAAGAGCTATGGAGAGTTCCAAGCAAGTGATGATTCCGTGACCCTTAAAGGCACAAACTACTTCCTTTGGTCAAGGTTAACCAAAGGAATCTAAGTGGAAGAGGCCTTAGGAAGTATGTTGAAGAAGAAGCAACTCCAAAGACAACCACTCAAGGAAAAGATGGCGAAGAAAAAGCCATAGAAGAGGCATCAAAATGGAGTTAAGAAGACCAAATGGTGTTGTCCATCATCCAAAACTCACTAGAGGTGTCTATTCTTGAGGCATACTCCTATTGTGAAACTTCAAAGGTTTATGGCAATGTTTCAAACAGTAGCCGAGTTTTTGAAGTTAAAAGGGCCATAAACAAACTTAGCCAAGAAGGTATGGAGTTTACACAACATTTTGGCAAGTTTAGGTCTCTTTCGGCTGAACAAGACATGCTAAGGCCAAGCTCCATGGATCCTACTATACTAAATGAAAGGCGGGAGCAAGATAAAGTATTTGGTGTCCTCTTAACTTTGAGTCCCATATACAATGATCTTATCAAGCATATCCTTAGAGCGGACAAACTTCCAAGCCTTGATGAGGTGTATGCTCAAATACAAAATGAAGAGAGTTCTCTTGGTTTATTTGGTGTAAAGGAGAACTTGTAATGGCCAACAAAAGTCATTAACAATCACATGGAAGTCACGGCCAAACCTACAACAAAGGAGAGGGTCATGGTCAAGTTCTAAGAAATGTTGGAATTGCAAGAGAAATGGCTACATTAAAGAGGAGTGTTGGATCCTTCATCCACACCTTAAGCCGAAAGGAGGTGGATTAAAGCCCTAAAGAGCCTTCTGTTCCACGACACAAGAAGGAGGAGCCATGCCAAGCACTTTAACCCACAACAAGGAGGAAGAATTCAAGGGATTGGCGGCATCAATTGTGAATGCACAAGCTGAAATTGTTAATAAATCAAACCTTGATGCACTCATCAAAGCCATCAAAGAGAATTCCGGGAAAACCTTTATGGCATCTAATAGTACTAAGCCATTGATAGTTGATTTTGGGGCTTCACACCACATGATTAGTGATATGCATTTGATTAAGAACTTGAAACCGTCCTTAGAAAATATCATAGTAGCTAATGGTTATGGTGTTCCCATTAAAGGAGAAGGAGTACTTAAGTTGTTTGATAAAGAATCAAAAGCACTTTATATGCCTAGCTTCACATCTTATCTATTATCGATAAAGAAAACAACAAATGATTTAAATTGCAATGTTATTTTCAGTCCTAATGATGTTTATTTTCAGGATATTAAGTCGAGTAAGGTGTTTGACGAAGGGGTCACTAAGGATGACTTGTACATGCTTGAGGACACTAAACCTTTACCTGAATTATCTAATGCATTTAAATCATTTTATGTTTCGTGTAATGATGCTTTGTGGCATGCTAGATTAGGTCATCTTCATTCACGTGCGTTAGAGTTATTATCACCCAATGTTTCATTTAAAAATCATGATTGTGAAGCTTGTACTTTGGGAAAACATTGCAAAACCATTGACTATTTATGAGAAGTGCTTTGATCTTATTCATTCGGACGTTTGGACCGCTCCTTGTTTATCTAGAGAAAATGACAAGTACTTTGTTACTTTCATTGATGAGAAATCAAAGTACACATGGCTAACATTGATGCAATCTAAGGTTAGAGTTTTAGAGGCATTTATAAATTTTCAGAACTATGTGACTAATCATTTTAATGCCAAGATTAAGATTTTTAGGTCCGATAATGGTGGAGAATATACAAGCAACTCATTCAAATCTCATCTTTCCAAGCATGAAATAATTCATCAAACGAGTTGTCCTGACAACCACAACAAAATGGAGTGGCCGAAAGAAGAATAGACATTTGATGGAAATAGCTTGGTCCATGATGTTCTATACAAAGGTGCCTAAGAAATTTTGGGGAGATGCCGTTGTATCCGCTTGCTATCTCACTAACCGAATTTCCACAAAAATCCTCCAAGACATCTCGCCATTTGAGGTATTAAAAAAAATAAGCCATCAATTAACCACTTACGTGTTTTAGGTTATGTGTGAAATGTTTTAGTTCCCGAAGAGTTGAGAAACAAACTTGAACCCAAGAGTACAAAGGGAATGTTTCTTAGATATTCTACAAATCAAAAGGGATACAAGTGTTATGTTCCAGAAACTAAGAAGATGACGGTCTCTAGAGATGTTCATTTTATGGAAGATAAGAGGTATTTTGAAGAAAAAAATTGGGATAACTTGAAGGATTGATAGCTCAGGTTTTCGCCCGAGAAAACACTGCAAGTGCACAGAAGTACGTTGTAGTGATTCGTGATCGAATCCACAGAGACCAAAGGTAGCACGAAGAATGTCAGATCAAATAGCGGGCTAAAGAGAAAAAGATGTCTTTTAAAGGATGCAATAAATCGAAATTAGTAAAGCAAAGTAGGCAAGCAAGCAACGTCGGGGTTGTAGTTCAATCAAAGAAGTGAAGGGCATTGGGTAATCTCGGGGAAATAATTCATTTTTGATTCAAATTATAGATTAGGGAATAAGTTTTAAACCGTCTTGAACTCAAACACTAATATAGAATTGATCTACTTCCGTAATATCAATTCCCTATGTATTTGAAATCTCGAGACTAACTTCCGTTGACTCTCGATTTCTAATCATGCATTCTAAACAGGTTTAATAGGTTTACAATTCACTTAGACATCAACTTCCATTGGCTTAAGAAGAATTGCTCATTTAGGATTCTTTCAGGCATTTAAACAAACACTTTCCAGGTGTTAAACAACCTAAGATCAGAAACTAAGTGGCCAGTTCAATTTTATGCATTACGAACAATCCTAGATGAAGATCCAATTGATTAAATCCCTAATCATACAATTCTATGTCAACAATTCATGAATCCCTATGTGAAACCCCTAAACCCAACAAATAAACTACTCACTCATGATAATCGAACAAACACAGATCGGATCAGAGAGAGACGTGATTGTCTTGAAAAAAAAAGTAAAGAGTAAGGGTTTAGAAAGCTTCTCAGATTCGAAGTACAGAAGATGATTTTTCTCCCTAAATTACAAATCTCTCTATTGCTCTCAAAAACTCACAAAAATAGCATAATGAAATAGGAAACTTGAGCCTAGGTCTTAGTAATGAAATCCGTTTCAAAATTAGTTCGGTCTAGTTGTTCATAAAATCGGTCCGCAAAACGAGAAATTGATCGATTGATCTAGAAACAAGGATCGATCGATCCTTTTCCATTTTCCATGGCATTTCAGATTTTCACGAGCACTTCCTTCGATGCTTGAATTCCGTCCAAAATGAAATCTTTCCGCACATCCAAGCTCAATTCCCGTAAAAACACTAAAGAACACAAATCCGCGCCAAAGAGATCCGAATACATACTAAAACCATAATTCTCGAGTAAAATCCGGAATAAAAACCATTAAAATACTAACACATCGAATCTGCCAGACTTGAATCTTTGCTTGTCCTCAAGTAAAGGAAACGAAGATTAAGCCTATGGGAAAAGAAGTTTGAAAACCAAATGGATCATATGCTATCAGAAAACCTTACTCTACACTACTTTCGCTAACCATATAAACTCAGAACAATTAGATCATTGTACCCAAGATTCGCTGCATAACCTCCCAAGCCCATCCATACTCTAAAATCTGAACCTGTAAACTCAGATTCCATGTTAATAACTCTCTACATTCATTGAAGATAGGCGTGAAACTTTTTCACCAAAGAACTCATAATCAGGAAATCAGGCTAGGTATTCAAGGCTTTTAGTGGTGAGGTTTAGAGTGTTTCGGATATCAAAAGTTGCGTCAGGATGCAAGACATAATGCAAAATCGCAGAAGAGAAAGAGTATACTGATATCCATGTCCCATAACTACCTAAGTACAAACCACCAATCAAAAAGTAAACCGAATACGTGCAAACTTCAGGGTGAATCCAATCAACAAAATAATATGCAAATAATAATTTTTAACCAGATATGAAGAAGAATTAAATAATTTTTGTTTTTTTAGAGCAAAAATCTGGAAGAAATTAGCATTTCAATGACATTTTTAAACATTAAAACACCCATACAGCATGAAGAAATGCAACATATCTATCTTAACCACCAAAACACCCAACACCGAGGAATCAGACACTCAGGACAGTGTCTAAACCACCTAAAATGTACAATCCTACCTAAGCAATTAGAAGGATCATGTCTACCTTATTCTCTCCATTGTTTTTACATATGTGTGCATATAAGATCAAAAAGAAATGCATGGAGAATAAAGGAGATAAGGTAAGGGTGTGGTGCCAGACTAAAGATGAGTCTTGTCACTCAGGATTACCGAAAAGAATGGTAAATAGAATGGGGATGTAATCCTGAATGATGTGTTTGATTCCTGATTTAAGTTCCTGGATCAAAGCATTTAAGTTCATTAGTAACCCATATAAAATAGAGTTAATAACATTTCAGGAAAAAAAACCTGAGTTCCAGAGATTTCTGGTGGGGCGTTTGGTCATGAATTATTTTGGTTTGTCTGCGCTAAAAGTCCAAATGAAATGGTTAATGAGAATATAAATGAAGTGCAATGCGCAGAGATAATAGTTTGAAATCATCATGAAGCATAAAAAATCCATAAGTGACTCAATAAAAACATCAAAATGACTCAAACAACACCAAAAGAAAAAAAAACATAATTAGCCTCCCCCCAGACTTATCTCACACCGTCTCGATGTGAAACAAATCCATGGAAAGGATAAGTAGCAAAAGAAAAGAAAATAACAATCCAAATAGAAATAAAAATAAAAATAAAATAGAAATGAAAAGAAAAGGAAAGGAAAGAGAACTACTAAGCTGTTCTGGAAGTGCTAGGCCTCTGTCTAGAAGTGGCCCTAGGGCGCCTGCCTGCATCTCCAGAAGCGTAGTCTGCTCTCCTCTTGGAGCACTGCTCGCTCCGTCTGGCCTCTTCTCGCGCAAGAGCCACGTGAGTCTGCTGAGTCTCCTCCTCATCAGAGTCCTCACTCTCAGTCTCTTCGTCATTATCATCTGCAACAGCTTCAGGAACAGGTGGCGCTCTGCGCCTAATAGCATCCTCACGAACAGACATGCTAGGAGAACAAGAAAGTAACCTCCCTATCCTGGACAATCCTCTGGCGAAACACAGCATAAGAGAACTCGTCTTCTGATGACTCTGAACGGTCCAAGCTTTGAACTAAGCAGTAGTAGAAGAAGGAGGCGGTGGCGGGTCAAGCTCATAGGCACTGAAATCCTCGGGAAACAGCTTCGCAATCTCAGGATCAGTGGGTGCAGCAGGTGGAGGCATATGAGCCTCATAATCAGCATCATCAGCAACACGGTCCCCAACAGGACCTGAAGAACCCTTCTTGAAAGAAGGGGGATAGGGACAAAGACGCTCTGGAGGAAGTAGAAACTCCACTCTCTCGTGACCAATGAAGTCGAATCTAACAAACTGCAAAAGTCGGGTAATAAGAGCACCCGCAGTAAAAGACTTCTTCTCAGAAGCCACCACCTTGAAGAAGGCGAATTTGTCAGCAACCACAACAGCCATGTTCAGATCTGTAGCCGCCATGTAATGGAACAGATCTGAGGTCCCAAGTCCCATGTATGTCTAACGCATGTTGAGCTCAAAAACTGTCCCGACGAAATCGATGCCTGAAAAGGGTCTCGGAAACAATGTTCCCTCCTTCGGACATGGGAATCGTAAGGATATCTGAAAGCTCCGAGATTCCCATCGTTCAGGTTGTCTCTTCCCAACCCGGTTTTAGAGCTTCGGAGGTAGTCGATCATGACCAATCTCCACATAGAGCATGTNATACCCTTCCACAAGGCCACACGATAAGTCCTCCGAAGCAATGCAAAACCACTAAAAAGCGTTAGAGAACCGCGTTGCTTCGTAGGAACGTCTAAAATGTCGATTGACGCCAAACCTACGAACGAGTCTTGAAACCAACTGACGACCGAACTAGAGGCCGATCTAGACGTCGATCGAACCAAGACCGATGGTCCGTCTTCGCGCCAGTTGGCGCCACGACAAGAGCATGGTCCTGGCGCCAATTGGCGCCAAGACAGAAGGTCCGTCTTGGCGCTAACTGGCGCCAAGACCAAGACCAGGACATGGTCTTGGCGCCAGTTGGCGCCAAGACAGAGTATCTGCCTTGGCACCAGTTGGTGCCAAGACCAAGTTTTGTCCTTGGTGCCAATTGGCGCCAAGACAGAGCTTCTGTCTCGGCGC
>OVAN01003934.1:0-27345 GCA_900406275.1 Anastatica hierochuntica
ACTTGAGCTGAGCTCCAATCCAGCTTCTAGCACCAGTTGTGCTGCATCAGTAAGTGTTATTTCCCATTAGTACCCTATTGCCTTCAAACTCTTCAAAATCTGACAACAACTCCTTTCTTGGAGTCATATGGAATGTACACCCATAGTCAAAGATCCATCCATCCTCTGAAGCTATCAAAGCTTGCAATTAAGGCAATAAGTACTGGTAATGTTACAACCATATTTCCATAATTGTGTTTTTAGTTATGTATTGCTATTTCTCTTCCTCTCTAGACAATTCGATTTCTAGTGGTTTTCATTACCACACACCCAACACGACTTATCAATCTTTCCATTATCCTTGTTTCTTGACATAGATCTCTGTCTTTGTTTGGATTTAACTTCATTTCAGTTCCATTGTTGTTTGTTAGGTTCACCAGTAGACCTCTTTTTTGGTATACCTCTTGAGTCAACAAACAACCCTTATGCTTGCTTTGCCTTAGTCAAGATTCCCTTTTGCTCCAATTTTGTTTCTTTAGAATAAGCAACAGTTACTACTTCACTGATTATGAAAGTCTCTTTACCTGAGCCATACTGTAAAATGTGTACTAGTGGCTCATATGCAATTGGTAAACCAGACAGCAGTTGTATTGCGTGATCTTCATCAAATATGAAAATGTTTAAACTAGGTAGTCATCTATTAGCTTCAGAAAGACATCCACGTTTTCTTCTATAGTCTTCTCTTCCTCCATCTTATAGCAAGAAAGCTTCTTCTTGAGGAACATTTGATTTAGCACTGATTTCGTTTGAAAATCCTTCTCCAAAGCCTTCCACATACCTAACGATGTTTTCTCATGCATGATATTTCTTAAGGTTACATCATTCAAGCATGTGCTGAACAAACTCCTAACCTAGAGATCCTTCTCTACTCTCTTAGGATCAACCTTGGTCTCTTGACCATCTATTTCCTTTACTGTATCAAATGTTTGACCTTCATCATCCTTGATCGCAATTAACAAACCCTGTATCTCCAACTTACCTTGAATCTTGAATTTCCATAAACCAAAGTCTCCTTTCCCATCACATTTCTCAATCTCGAATCTTCCTGGTGTAGGATCCATGAATGAACCTTAATGACTTTTTTCTTCTTTGTTACTTGGAGGTTAACACCAAGAAACACAACAACATCAACCAAACAACAGAAAATAATCTATTACTTAAGAAAAGATTATGTACACTTCAAGATACAATATTTTAAAGACCAAGTTGTGATCAAGAGGACTTCCATTTCTTGTGATGAATTGATCTATTGCTTTAAGAACTTTGTTAACTTTAAAATAAGTAAGTTCCTTTTTCTCTTCAAGCTCTGAATCAACTTCGAGTCTCTGATCCTCTACTTTCCTTGTGCGCTCTGATACCAATTGTAAAAGAATATGTCTTTCTTATTCTCTGTTATGATCAATTCTCTCCCTCACAAGTTCTCTCTCTCTCTCGCAGATTCTTGTGTCTAGTCATTTGCAACTCACTAAGCATTATTCAAGTGAAAGAAAAAGAAAAGAATGAACACACACAAATTTATATAGTTCCCCTTAGAATCGAATACATCTTTCTTCAAGATCGAGGCATGAAAACTCAACTATCAGATATTTTCTCAGAGCTTACAACAAGATCAACAATGGCGATCAAAGATCAACTCTTGAGAGGAAGAAGGAGATAATGTTTGCTACAGAAAAACAACTAACATCAACTCTATGATCTTTTATGTGTCTTCTTCTTGGGCCACACTTCTTAAGTGATTAAAGCCCAACATCTGTAAACTCTTTGTAATCTCTTATGGGCCATCGAGACTCCAGCCCAACTCTTGTTTCCGAGTGTTGACTCGGATCCGAATGCTTGCATCAATACTTCACAAACCCCAAAATTAGAATTTAATTTATAAAACATGAACCAGAGGAAAAGTAATACTCCCTATGTTTTCTATTAATGAATATTTTTTAAAAAAGTTTTGTTTTAAAATATTAGCTATTTTAAATTTTCTATGCAAATTTATCATATAATGATAAAAACTTTTGTAGATTTCAAAAAAACAAATTTTGAAATAAATAAATTTAATGAATTACTATTGGTCTGTAGTTTTGGTAATTTGTGTTTTACTAAAAACAAAACATTTATTAAGTATTGTACTTTTCTTAATATGTGTGATTTAGTCTCTTATTTAGGAACAAAAGTAGTAAATTATAGTGGTTTTCGGTTAGTTTAGTTATTTCATTTTAGTCCCGCCTAATTTTCTTTTGATATTAGTAAGTAAATTTTTGAGTCAGTTCAGTTTGTTATATTGTCAACAGTTAATTCAAATATAATTAAAATATCTAAGGGACTAATTGAGTTCTTATAGCTTATCCACGTCACACTAATTTGGATTTACTCTAAGCATGCAATATCATCCCAACCTCCCTTAAAAAATCTACAATTAAATTGCTGCATAAACATATCTTGGGCCTACCTTCAAGGGAAGCCCAAACTGCGTCCCCATCCCAAACAAGCCCATTGTGCTTTGTCTCTATGAAAGTCTCGTTACCGACTTCCTCCACTTATCTAACTATACTAATTCAGCAGTCATCAAACTAATAAAAAGGGAAAAATCTAGATAAGTTAGACTATCCAACTCAGTTTTTTCTATGAAACTCTCATAAGTATACATGCATGTCATCATCCTCCCACTCCTTAAAACGCAGGAATATCAAAAGAGATGAGAAGAGAGAGAGAGAGAGAGAGAGAGAGTTTAACAATGATATGAAAGAGGCCCAATGAAATGCGATAACCCCAAGCACATTTCAAAAAAGACACTACACTTTTCCATGTCTTCTTCACCGTTTTTTCACTTCACCTGTTGTAACCTTTCTCCCATTAAACTGAATTGACTTTATAATTTCGATGGGTAATCTTACTCCTCTCACATCCTGTAAAGCGACCACGTTGTTAGTTATCAACTCATCTTAACCACTATACAAAATTACAAATTACCACAACCATAGTTACATCTCTCAGACAATGTGCGGACCCAATGTCTTTCCATAGACCATAGTAGACAATATAGTGAAAAAAGAGAACGAGGTAGTAGAGACGATCTAGTCACTACCGCCGAAGCTACGTCCATGACCATGACAGATGATTTGTTCTTGAAATGAATTGATCTCCCCAATTTAGATGAAACCCATTTCTCTTGTTGTTGTTCTATGAAAGATACTTATTTGACTGTTTCTCGATCAGATAAATATCATCAATCTTCTTCTTGATCGAAAGATAGATATGAGCGTTGATAAAGGTTACGATGTTCATCTACAAGGTAGTATTATTTACCCAGTCTATGAAATGATTGTTCCAATCTACCAAATTATTTTCTTATATAAATATGTATTCTTGCGGTAAATGGGTCAATATCAATTTCATTATGGACATTGTCGTGAATTTTTCACTTGTGGCTTCTCATATGGATTTGTAATGGTAAATATACCCAAGGATCTTGCATACTCTAGAGCATGCTTTTGGCAAATAAGAGGGAAAACAAGCACTTGATGAGAAGGGGTGAGTTCAAAAGTTCAGCCTATGTGGTTACAGGATATTGTTGTGTAATACAAATGAAAAATTATAGAAAAAAAAAAGTATACCACAAAATGTGATATCAAGCCTTATTTAGTGCATATGATATGTACACTACTAAACTAGTGCATGACAAGTTTTGATGACTGCTCATAATTCAAATCTCTTGCATAGGATTCTAGATTAAAAATTGCATGTTTATAAATGAAGTTTTTGATATAGACATAAAAAAACATCGATAACTTCAAATCATAGATAGTTTGTGCCTATTCAATCTTTATGCTATAAAATGCAGATATTTATATGCTAGATGACTACGGGGCTCCTTGCGGAGTTGTCGAAATTGCCAAGTGGCGCTAGATAGCTGGAAACTAAAAGTAAACAAAACTACTAATATGGACCTTCTCTCGCAGGTTTGCTTTATCCGTTCTGATCCTATATCAAGTGGCAATTATTCCCTTTATATTTTAGTTTGTTTAAAATGGTTCTTATTTTCTTTTTCTATGGGTAATTGTTCAACTTCGGCACCTTGAATATGAATTACCCTGGAAGATGTTTGAGTTTATATTAAATATATGTGGAAGCTCTCTACCCCAGCGAATGACCTTTAGAATTAAAGCATCTATCAGAATTTACTCGAGTAATTTCACAGGTTGCATCAAGCTAAAGATGTGTCTGATAATCTCTTTGTTCTTGCAATTGTGAAGGGGATCAACTTTGTTCTTGAGCAGATTCAGGTTTGTATCTACAAGCTTTTTCCTCTTCATTCAGAAAATAAAAACAAATATCCTTTTTTTGTTTGTCCACTTATCAGTGCCTTCATCTTTTTGTCTATCCAACATGAAGTTAAAAGAGAAAAAAGCAGAGGAGGGCATATAACATCCATATAAATGTAATATATTGGCCCGCAAGTTCCGGACTAATTGATAACTTATAAAGAAAGGCCCAAGTCCATCAAGAAAAGAAAGCCCTAAAGTCTTCCTATTTGAACCACCAAAACCTAAAAGCTTCCTCCTTTTCATTGTTGCCATCACAGAGAGAGAGAGAGAGAGAAAGAGAGAGAGAGAGAGAGAGAGAAAGAGAGAGAGAGAGGGAGGGAGGGAGAGAGAGAGGGAGNGAGAAGAGAAGAAGATGGTCCATGCAGTCTTTGGAGACAAAACATACCTGTTGTGGGAGAATGGAAGAAAGGCCGACCAAATCATCAAGGATCTATCAGGATTTTCTACAGTAAGTGATCCTCTTTTAGATCTATCATCTACATCAAAATTTTTGTCATTTGAAGCTCTTTACGAAAGTTCTGGTTGTTCTCCCAAGGGGTATCTGTGCAGATCGGATCTGCGACCAGACAGGAAGAAGAAGATGAGCAGCTATTTAAACGTATCTGATCAGGGTGAAACTGGTGTCGTGGCTAGAGAACATTTATGGCTTCCATCTAAACAGTCAGATCATAAAAGTAACGGTTCGTTTCAGAGTTATACCTTCGTTTCTAAGTGACAGTGAATCTGCCAGATTTCTAGATCTGTCTAGTTTTAGTGCGAAGGGCCTTTGGTTCATCTAGATTTTACTGTTTGGGTTGGTTTTCTATAGGAAGGTGATAGACCCTCATATCTATCCACTGGTGAAAGAGAAACCAGATTCAGATCCATATAAAGGGAGAAGCGTGCCTCCAAAGTTGATGATGCGACTCTGTCCACCGCAAGGAAGCTAAGTTCAGAGTTGTTCTTCTGCAAGTGGCTAAGGTGAAGGCGTATTAAAAATTACCAAGTTTGGAACCTAGATTAGGAACGGTAGTCTAGGGTTAAACCAGCCAATGTCGAGCTATATGTCTCGGCATGAATATATCGTTTGTATTATGTATTGATATGATACTTCTATACGCCTAGAGTGCGATTGCGTTTTTTGGTCGCTAAGTCGAGCATATGTAGATGAATGTGATTGATTGATGAGAACCTATAACTGTTTAAATAATGGATTAGGATAATACGATATTGTGTGAGAACTACATGTTGATGTGATCCTTGGGATGGCTGGGAAGTAATTTCATGAAGGAGGAAAAGGTGAAGTACCCTGGATTGGGGAGGGGGTGAAGAAAAGGTGAGATGTTTGGGCGCGTGATTGGGGATTTAGTGGGAAACGAAAAGGTGAGATGTTTGGGAAAATGGGGGGATATTGAGATGATTTGAGATTATGATTGAGATGATGTGATTGAGATGTGATTGAAAATAGTTGATTGCACAGCACGGTAGGTACTTTGTTTGGGGGTTGTGGTTTAGGTTTAGACTATTGGCCAATCTAGTTTTCAGATGAAGTAGTTTAGGGTATTCTCTCACTAACTGACATGGTGTCGGAAAGTCACTCACCTCTCCTTTTTCTTTTTTCTTTTTTGGGAATTGTTTTGCAAGTTTTGACGTTAGAAGTGATGTTTAAAGTACGAGTTGGTGACTTTGCCAAAGATTTTGGTCTGTACCTGTTGGTTAACTCCATACCCGAGTTAGGGGTGTTACAATAACCTTTTGAAAAAGACAAGAAGTGTTTATTACCTAACACAAGCTTCTAAAAAGCGGTATTGACAATGAAAATATTTAAACTTACAATATTACCTAGTACAAACTTTTGATGCACTATCTTAAAAACTAGCAAACAAATAATTGAGATTTTATTTGGTTATCTTTTTGTCTGTGTACTAAATGTGACCATCATGTTTTCATAACATATTTATACTAAATTAAGCTTTATATTAAAATTGTAAAGCTATATATATACACTACCAATAAAATCTATTGTCCTACATTAGACAGAACTATCTCATCACAAATAAAATTATTAAATTGCATATTTTGTACCTAATTCAACACTTTTACAATCTTCAAATATCACATAAGTCAAACAAGATCTTTAAACTTGTTTGAATATTCGGTCGTGATCGGGTCGGTTTGAGCATTTAGATGAGGATCCAAAAATATCCAAAAAAATTCTGGACTCGGTTCTCGTTTGGATATTTCGAGTACTTCGAGTATTTCTGGTATCCAAATTACTCAAAATATCCTGAAAAAATTCTAAAATACATTAAAAATACACTAGAAATACCTAGAAACATGTTAAAAAAATGGAATTATCTGGAAATATCCTAAAATTTTCAAAAAGTTTCAAATAACTTTGAAAATACTCTAAACAACTAATTTAATCAAACTTATAATTGTTAAATATAAACATTTTTTCTAATAAGAATGCATGGTGCATATTCTACCATTTAGACTATGATGAACAGCGAAACAAAGAAGAGGCTGAAATGAAGAAGCTAATGGAAAAAAGGGGCAAGGTACATATTACTGCTAGCTTTAATGAGAAAATATTACTTTTTGGATACGCATAGCCGAAAGAAAAAGAGAAAGAAAATGGCTAATGGAATCCACCAACTAGAACATTATTCATCAATTTTTGACATGTCCAATACCCCAAATGACGTGGTCTATCAAACAAGAAAGAAAAATGAAGAATACATACTGAAAACAAAAAGTAGTGACGTAACTTTGGGTAAATGCACATTGGTTTTAAAAAGTCAAACAAGAAACACGAGGTAAGTAAGACGGATGAGAACAATGGCACGAATTAAGGTTCTATTCCCGAAAAAAGTTTTGAAACATGATAGCTTATGAAACTAGAAATAGCTCCTTCCATTTAGTAAGATGTTCTTCTCATATATGTTTAGATTTGGGTGTACATATGGTCTAATCGCAAGTTCAAATATTCCATACATTCTCACATGATGAGAACCCCATATTTTATTAATAAGCGTCACTTTAAAAAATTAAGCGTAGCTACACTTTATCCCTCATCAAAAAATCAAATACATACCTTCAACTCTCAGATGATTTTGAATTGTGATCACACTAACTCTATAGTAGGACAAATGATATGATTTTGTAGTGTCAAGAATAGGGGAATGAGACAATAAAGTATTTCACACTTTGTCTCTAAACAAATTACCGTAAGGTGAAAGTCATGGCTTTGGTTGGTTTTGGTTCAGTTTTCAAAGAATTGTGAATTTCTTTTGCAATATAACTTATGTAAAAACAGATCAACGTAGCAAATACTACTACTACGCTTTCATTTCGTATTAAATACAAATACTTTCTTAATCGCTTCTTTAACTTATTATATTATACTATAACCATAGGAATAAAACTCTAAACAAAATGAATAAGTTCAGATTGTAGAAAGGCTCATGGTGATGATAAACATTTGGAAATGGCAGAGATGCTAAAATTATGTAGATATAGTTCGTTTATTGAGTATGTAGTGTTACATATATCAAAGTTAACCACTCTTTTTGTGGCAAAACTTCTATCTCCAGCACAACCACCAAAAACAAATGTCCAAACTATCATTTAGAAGTTGGAACATATAACATTGCCTCTTTGGTTTTCTGGATTTTATATTGACCATGAGTAGATACATAACTTTAACCGTGTTAATCGTAACTGTGGCCATACCTACTCTAAACTTAGTAGATACATAACTTTAACCGTGTTAATCGTAACTGTGGCCATACCTACTCTAAACTTAGCTGTTTGTTTTTTATCTAAAGAATTTTCATTACCAATTTCTTAATTTGTAAATTTGGAGGAATAGATTACGTCTAGCAACTTCTTAGTCATTGCTATTCTGATTTTTTGAACTTACTTAATTGGCAATGCTAATCTTGCTAAAGAATATAGAAAGGAAATTCTCGTTCGTATTTGGCATCACTTAAACAATATATGATATATGATTCTGCCTTTTCTCGATTACAATAGTTTTCTTCGTGCAATCAACAAAAATAGTCCCTTTTAGTATCTTCTTTGAACATATATATATATTGAACATAATGAAGGAAATGCTTTCAATATTTCAAAAATAAAAAAACAAAATGCCTTTTATTATCTTCTTTCTCTGGAGACTCACATTATATAGTCTATAATGGTTTGCATTTTGATAACATATGGAAGTAAAAGAATAGTTACTAGTTAATTAAATGATGTCAATTACAAAATGTATGGTAAAACATAAAATGTTGAAACGAATTTTCCCCCTTTTAGTTCTTGATCAAGAGAAAGATATTTACATTAATAATAATAATTATGATATTTAGATAATAGATGACACTATCTTTTTATTATAAAAAAAAAATTGAACACATTTAATTTGAATGCGCGTGACACATAGGCATAATTATAACTCACGAGATCGTGATATGAGTCATCGGTAATTTAGATTATAACATGTGTTAATAATGTAGTTTTTAATAAAGAAATTTCCATCTAAATACTTAAATCTTAAAAAAGTAAAAAATAATTAAAAAAGCTATTTGAAATTATTTCCTTTATTTTTATTTAATATTCTATAATTGGCTTTATATTACTATTTCTGTTAAGGATTTTAAATTATAAATATGAAATATTAAAACAATTAAGCGGAAAATGTAATTTAGAATTAAATAGTTTAATGGTTATTTATTAATAAGATTAGATTAATTTTACTTTAAAAGATTTGAAATCAATTTTTAGAATCTAACTTATACCAGGAGTTCATTTTCCATATTTTTTTGATTATGCAAGAATGTTTTGGATTTTCTATATCATGAAGTACAAAATTTAATTTTGATATTAAATTTAAAAGTACATGTATTTATTAAATCGGTTACCGATTTAGATTCTAAATATTATACTTATATTTTAAGAATATTTTACATGTGTATTATGCGGATTCTAATCTAATATAACATAAAATGTTGCAAATTATTTTCAAATTAGTCTTTCCTCTTGTAGTATATATTTTTGGATAAAACAAAATTGCAAAAATCAAAAATGCAAAATACTTTCCAAACATATGATTTCTAGATGAATGAATAAAATAACTCCCTTTCATATAAGGTAAAAATATGATAAATTCAAGGACAACAATTTAAAGAATATAACCAACAAAGAATATGCAAAATTGCAAACTTTATTATCACTAATTCATACGTAGGACGGATCACGGTCCTAATTTTAGTAAAAACTGATGCATTCTCCATTCGACACGAATACTTTTGGTTATGTGTAAGAAATATAATATTTTACAATTACTTTTATTTAAATTACTAATTATTATTTTTACTTTACCACAACAGTTGTTTTCTTAAACTTTTCCTAATCACTACCATTTGGGGTTTTTCCGACGTTCTTTAATGAAGAAGAACAAGAACAAATCACCATTAATAGTTTTAGGGTTTTGGAGGAGAAGATGAACGAAAGATATGTAAAAAAATTTCTTTTATTAATCTTAAGAGAATTGAGTACAATGTGTGTATTTGCGTCAAAGCTTTTTGATCCTTGAATTAGGGTTCTTCCCTTTGTATTTATAGCTTTCGAGCTAGGGTTTTTTCATTTATCTTATGGGTAGCTCATATATTCGAGCTTATCATACAAAAAGAATATTTCTCAAGATTCAAATAAGGCATTTGTCCTTATCTCTTAAGATTTTGGACCGACTTAGGGGATATATGTCCTACCTCAGCTATGGTCTCGGCTTGACGATGGTGTTTTCTGTTATGGCCTAGGTTAGCACCTACAACTAGGGGATTTATCTATGTCTCTTTGTTTAAGTTATGGTCGGACTCTAATAGAATAAAATTATCCCCAACAACTACTACAAAGACGTCTTTTATTTAAAAGTATTAAAAATAAGCACTATCTTTGTTCCGTCAGTATTTTGAATAAAGTTACAATCAATATTCTTATGAGATATATTATAACAATAGAACTGAAAAAATCATTAGATATATACTTATACTTCATTTTATTCCTAAAATTCAGTGAGAAAATATATTTAGATAACAAAAAAAAATGTTTAGATATATACTTGTTTGATATAAACAGAGAAATCTGTTGACAACTATGTTTTTGCACTTATCATCCATTTGTTTTAGAAATTTCCATTTTATTTTTTGATCGAGAAAATTTTTATTTCCGTTCAACTGTTTCTCCACGATCTCTACATTTGAGATCTCTCTTCAATTCAATTTAAAAGAAATTTAGAAGTTATATTTGATCACCAGTTTCTACGTAAACTAGAAAATAACTACATTTCACTAATTTTTCCTTATACTCTTTTCTTATTGTATTCGTTTTATTTTTGACATCATCTTCTTACTGTGATATTTTTTCTCTGTGTCAGAATACAGCAAAGCAGCTAAAAATGTTAAACCGATATGTCAAAGAATTTTCGGCGAGAACAACATCAGGTAATTAAAATTGATAATTAAGATTGTATCGTTCATTGCGCTTTACTTTTGCCTTTGATAAAAAACAGAGACCATGTGTATTTCAATTTTTCACTTTTTCTACTTTTCTTAACTTGGTTTATTCATAGTTCTAATAGTCGACTCAATAATTCCGCTGAGCATCCAAGTTGATTCTTTACATCTACCACAACTTGAACCGACGACTGGTAATTTGACTAGGTAACGTGAATACATCATTAAGTTATGCTCCTCTCAAATCTAATTCATTTTCAAGTACTATATGATTCATTAATAAATTATTTTGTTTCATTTATAATTGTTTTAGCTAATTTTTTTTTTTTATCATACTTTAGTTTTACAAAATTGCTTATCATATTGTTATTTGATAAATATTGGTTCAATAGATAGGAGAATGAATCCCCTTCTTTCCTAATTTTTCCAATTTGTTCAATATTAAACTTATGATTTTTTGGAATTGGGAACTGAAACGATTAGTCTAAAATATGAGCAACTAAAGTTGTTAAAAGATTAAGTTATAACATTATTAATATGGTCTGTTTTGAAAAGTAAAGATTAAGTTATAACATTACTAAGTTATAAGATTAAGTTATAACATTATTAATTAAGTTATAACATTACTAAAGTTGTGAAAAGTAAAAGAAATATGGAAAACAATCATTTCTATATTTTGTAATTACTTACAAAGCTCTGTGTTTGGACTTCACTATATACTTTTGCATATTTGTTCAGTTTAATAACAACTTGTGTTATATACACAACAGTCAGATTTTTTGTAATACGACCCATTGTAAACTAATGTAGTAGAACATTTTATTTTTGCCCATGCAAAGCATGGCTTAATACTAGTAAGTTCTAACGCTACAGCTTCATCTTCCAATTCGCTTTCCTCTGTTTCAATTATTCGCCATGATTTTCTTCATTAAATCTTTGCGATCCCACGACTTTCTCTTCCAAACTTATTATCCCTACACGCCTCAAACGAAACTACTCCCATCTTATTTCCCCTAGACCAAGACCGAGCCCACTAACTAACTCTCCTCCAGTGAAACCCAAGTGAGCATCACTAACGAAGAAGATAGTGACGACGTCATCTTTTGCTGATGCGAAACACCAGCACCCGTACACAGCTCACTTCATCGATTCTAGGAGGGTGAAGAACTCAAATGTGAAGTTTTCAAACTCAGGTAAAAACAACAAGTTCAATCCCTCTATCAAGGCTTAAGAACGAAGAATATACAGTCTTTTGTTTCGCAGTTCATTTACATTTATAGCTATAGTTATTTCAAGAAGTTGCATAGTGAAAGAACGAGTTTGAAAACGATTGGGCCAAGGCTAGTTATTGTTCCTTGTGCTGGAGCTTGCACTTCTGCCTTAACTCAGGCACATTGAACCATATCGAGATCATATCATAATTAGTAGCCTTCTTTGTTTGGTCAAAGTTTTAGAATTTTTTATGTTTGTTGTGTGTAACCTCTAGATACAACTTCATTAAGGATGCAAGCAAAATAGTTTAGAGAAACAAAAGGTTTGTGGGAGACTTTAACATAAGGTGCTTGGGGTTATGCATTTGATGGTCTTGGAATCTCTCTTTTGTTGACTTCGAATCCCGCTATTCAGGTGAATTTGATTCGCATTCAAAACCCCAATTATCGCAAGTGGCCCACTTGAATCAAATGTCAGTGGCTTATTTTGCGATTTGTAATCTAACATTTTAGAGTTTGTATTGTGATCCTATTTGATATTATATATCAATAATATGTATGTCTTGATTAAAAACCAATAGAATTAGTATAATATACAAAATGTCTTGATCTGTTCTGTCTACTTCCATCTCAGCTCCGTGAGGAGTTCATTAGGTGAAATGCAGACGCAGTTTCGCTTTCCAGATCAGGTACCCGGTCCACAACGGCCACACGTTTCTCTTGACCAATACACGAAGAAGGTTATAAAAACTCAGTCTTGTGCTGAATCCTCTTGGAGGTTTCACTAAAGCTGACGATGTTCCTCTCCGCTTGCGTATGAGGCAACACGAGAAGGTATATAATTACACTTACTTCCGCTAGAACAAATATCTACTCTTAACTTCTGTTACGTTTCATGGTTTTTTTCACATTTGAGGTAAACATGTATTTTGAATTTGAAATTGAGGTCAATGAGACTGCTTCAACTATGTCCCTTATCATGGTACTATAGCGGTGAATTGATGATGCGTACATGATTTCTGAAATTCGGTAATCGACCACAATGATATGTCTAAGAAGTTGAGATTTATGAACCTCACGATCTTTTGCTATAGTTTATACTCGTGAATTTTCATTTGAAACTTTTAAAAAGTCAACAGGATTCTAAAATCAACATGTTATAGTAATGTGGCAAAGCTTCTTCAATATGTTTTGCTTATTCTGATGAATGGGTTTATTCAAATTGTCTGGTGCAGCAAAATTGACCTCCAAACACCAAAAATGCAGTTGTTGCTATGCAAGAAGTTTAACCATAAGAAGACTGCAGTGCAAAAAGCACTTGATAGCCTTGCAGATTCTGAAAAAATCTCATTTAAGGAGTACCGTAACAGAAAATATACACTGCTAGACAATACCAGTTAGAGATTCCAAACAATAAGGAATTTTCTCAAATGAAAGAAGAGAACGCCACATTGCAAGAACAACTCCAAGAGAGAAAAATACAATCGGCGAAGTGGAGTCCTGTGTGGTGTGAAACTTACTTTTGATCAGTATTTAGACTGCACTGAGTGATATGTGTTTTCTCCGAGTTCACAGAAATCCCGAGCTTGTAGTCAAACTTAACTCTAGAAAAAATATAAGAGAAAGATGTCAAACTAAGGAAATAGGTACATTGATAGAATGAGTCAAACATATCATAGGATCATATCTTTTATTCAGTTTTCACTTTCTTGTAAAGTGCAACTACTCAACAATATGGTGTATATATTGACATGTAAAATAGACGTTCAATTCAAGGGAAAAAGCTTGACTTTCATGGTATCATAGCGAAGGCGCTCTTGATCCTGCTTCTTACTTTCCAATTCATCTCTTCTTTCAGTTTTCTTTTCTCTTCTTCTCTTTTCTTCTCTCTGCGTTTCTCGCCTCTGTTTTCTATGGCTGCCTCAAACAATGTTGAGAGAGTTTATGGTGTCACTAACATTAAATCTCATATCTCAATCATCTTTGACCTTGACGACCATAACTAAGACGCTTGGCGAGAATTTTTCTATACTCATTGCCTTACTTTCGATGTTGCAGGTCACATCGACAGAATAACAACTCCTGTTGATGCTAATGATGATGCTTGGCACAAACGCGATGCCCTTGTCAAACTTTGGATTTATGGGACTCTCGCTCCAACTATTTTCTGTAGCTCCTTCAAAACCGGTGGCACAACAAGAGATGTATGGGTTCGAATCGAGAATCACTTCCGGAACAATAAGGAGGCTCGTGCAATCCAATTCGACAATGATCTCCGCACCATTGAAATCGGAGATTTATCTGTTCAAGTCTACTGCCAGCGACTCAAATCGTTGTTTGACCGTCTCGCCAATGTCGACGCACTTGTTCCTGATCGGACATTGGTCATGTATCTCCTCAATGGACTCAATGAAAGATTTGACAACATGATCAATGTGACAAAACATCGTGATCCCTTCCCTTTGGTTGAGTGTGTGCATAACATGCTTGAGATGGAAGAGAAGCGTCTTCTAAAGCCATCCAAATAGGTGGTCCACAACTCAAATCACCCATCCTCCTCCACAGCCTTGGTCGCTGCTGAACCACCTGCTCCTCCGCCCTTCAATCCCTAACCTCAAACGCAGCTTCAACGCTCTCACAGAAGAGGTCGTAGACAACATCGAGGTAGAGGTAGAGGTCGCGGCAGATTTAATCCATATCGCCATTACCATAATTAAAATTGGACCCCCAACTGGAATCCTGCTTGGCCCACAAGTCTCTGGTCCGGTCTAGTAACACAGTGGCCTGGTTACCTTCCACCTTGGCCTCCACAGAACACACACGACATTCTCGGTCTGTCTCCTTCACGATAAGCTCAAGCTAATGCCGCTACGATTGATCACCAACCAACTAGCGATTTTGCACAAGCTTTCAATACGATGACTGTTGATGATCCGTTGCTGCTAATTGGTACATGGATTTCGGTGCCACAACTCATCTCACTTCCACGACAGGTATGCTAAACTCTGCTCTTAATCCCTACATCGGAAAATATGTTATAGTCGGTAACGGTTCAACAATTCCTATCACATTCACTGGTTCTACTTATTTACCTTCTTCCTCTCGTTCTCTTAATTTACAAAATGTACTTGTTGCTCCTAAAATTATCAAAAACCTCATATATGTATGTCGGTTTATAAGACATGTACTATGTTCCTTGTTCTTTCAATAAACTGACATTTTTGCCTTCTTCCGTGCTGGTCGTGGCTCCTTCTATATGGCACAAGCGGCTTGGCCAAGTCAATAATTCTAGCTTTCAATCTTTGATTTCATCTCGCTCTTTTTCATGTAATAAAGGCAAACTTCTTGTGTGTTGTGAGTTTTGCCAAATGGGTAAACACTTAAAGCAACCATTTTATGAATCAAATTCTCTTGTTTCTACATCTTTTGAATTGGTTCATTCGGATGTTTGGACATCACCAATCCCGAATGTTAGTGTTATTCGTTATTATGTTTTATTTCTCGACCACTATTCTCATTTCGTATGAGTTTATCCTTTGAGACGCAAATCTGATGTCTTCTCGAAATTCACTCACTTTTGTGCCTTTGTTAAAACGCAGTTCCAAACTTTGATCCAAGCTTTTCAATGTGATAACAGAGACGAGTTCAACAATACTCAGTTCATAACCTTTTTAGTTCAAATGGTATTCATGTTCACTTCTCATATCCACATACGTCTCAACAAAATGGACGATCTGAACGCATGATTCAGACTATCAACAATACCATAAGAACGCTCTTGTTTCAAGCTCGCCTTCCTCCATCTTTTTGGGTCGGAACTTTTCACACCTTTGTTCATCTTCTAAATATACTTCCTTCTTCTTCAATAGGCAACAAAACACGTTTCTTCTCTCTTTACAAAAACCAACCTACCTATGACCACCTCCGAACCTTTGGCTGCTTGTGCTTTCCAAGATTAAATCACTCATCTCTTCACAAACTAGCACCGAGATCAACCCCTTTCCTCTTTCTTGGATATCCCACTAACCATAAAGGATATCGATGTTTAGACCTTAAATCCAGAAAAATATTCCTCTCTCGCCATGTTGTGTTTAACGAAACTATCTTCCCAGTTTCCAAGAATCATTCTCCCAACACAACAAATTCCTACCAATTCCTTCACTCTGTTTCTGAACCTTCTCCACTTTTCCAAACAATTCTTCAAGCTCCATCTCCTCCAAACCCTTCATCCTCACTATTGGAGCCCACTGACTCGTCTCTAACGGCCGCTCCTCCCATCTCGGCTCTGCCTCCTCAATGTCATCTAATGACGACACGGAGCAGAGACGACACCCGAAAACAAAAATAAATTCTTTCTCTTCATGCTTCTACGATCTCTCCGATGCCAACAAGCCATCTTAAGGCCCTTACTGATCCGAACTGGAACCCGGCTATGACTAATGAGTATGATGCTTTGATTAATAGTAAGACGTTTACGCTTGTACCTCGTCCTCCTAACGGTAACGTTGTTCGTTCTATGTAGTTTTATAAGCAAAAACATGATGCAGATGGATCTCTCTCTCATAACAAAGCTCGGTTAGTCGCCAGTGGCAAGTCACACGAACATGGTCTCGACTACGATGAAACATTTAGTCTATTGGTCAAATCAGTGACAATACGCTCTGTTCTTCACGTGGCCCTAGAAAGGAGTTGGAAAATTCACCATCTTGATGTGAAAAATGTCTTCTTACATGGTGATCTTGAAGAAACCGTTTATGTGCATCAACCTCCGGGAATGACGGAAAAATCTTATCCACACTATGTCTGCAAACTGGAAAAAGGCATTATACGGTTTAAAACAAGCAAAGCATGCTTGGAACTCACGACTCTCTGGTTTTGTAGGCAAGCTTGGCTTTGTCAAGAGTCATAGTGACACGTCTCTATTTGTCTATGACAACGGTTCTGTTCAAGCATTCGTTCTCCTTTATGTCGACGATATTCTCCTCACCGCTTCATCTCCAAAGCTACGTCAAACATCGATCTCACTATTAAAAAATGAGTTTGAAATGTCTGATAAAGGCAAACTAAGATATTTCTTAGGGATCAAGGTTGATTATAATGTGAAGAGGATGTTGCTTAGCCAATCGGTTTACGCCAAAGACATTATCTCTCGTGCTCATATATAAGATTGTAAACCTGTCTCCTGACCCGTTGACTTGAAATCAAGTTCTCATCGGATTGTGGTGACAAGATCGATGATCCTACCGCCCAACGAAGTCTCACTAGAGCTTTGCAGTATCTTACTCTAACCCGTCCGGATATTCAGTATACCGTTCAACAATTGTGTTTGCTCATGCACGAATCGCGAGTTCAACATCTCTATGCTCTCAAACGTGTTCTCCGATATGTTCAAGGGATATTGCCTCATGGTTTACAACTTTACAAGTTAACAACCATAACCTTGACGGCCTATACAGATGCCGACTAGGCAGGATGTCCCGATACTCACCGTTCAACATCAGGTTACTGCATATACCTTGGAGATAATCTAATCTCGTGGTCTTCGAAGTGCCAACAAACGGTCTCACGCTCAAGCGCTAAAGCTGAATACAAAAGAGTTGCCAACGCCGTCGCAAAAACTTGCTAGATATGCAATCTTTTGCTTGAGCTCAAATGTCTGATTACCCCAACAACACTTCTATACTGCGATAATATTAGTGCAGTATGCTTTTCCAATAACGCAATTAAACACCAGAGAACAAAGCACGTCGAAGTTGATCTTCATTTTGTTCGTGAAAAGGTTGCAATGGGTCAAGTTTGTGTGCTTCATGTACCTTCCTCATCTCAATTCGTGGATATCTTCACAAAGGGCCTTCCATCATCGTTGTTTAATGAGTTCAGAGACAGCCTATCTGTTCGCTCCCCAAACGATTAGACTGAGGCAGGGTGATCGAATGAGTCAAAAATTCTGTTACTAAATCATAGGATCATATATTTCATTCAATTTCACTTCCTTATAAAGTGCAACTACTCAATAATATTGTGTATATATTGACATATAAACTAGACGTTCAATTCAAGGGAAAGAGCTTGACTTTCATACATGTTCTTAGCTTTGCCTCTCTCTTTTTCTCTCCTCGAGTAATCTTGCAACAATAAGTATCTTAAAAAGTTATATCAATTTTGTACCAGGTTAAGGAAATGGATGAGAAGCTGATCAAACTACACCAAGTAGTTACATTGGTGAGACCAGAAGACAAAAATGTCGTTGAGGAGAAAAAAAGGATATTCATTTTGTATGCTGTCTTTAAATTCCTTCAAGGATTTCACATGAGAAGATGTTATGGAAGAAAATAACCCACAACCGGATGTGAATCCCCCGTCATCTAGAACCAAAGATGGGTGTGTCTTATGCAAATGGTGGTAGTATCGACATCACTATCCAATAATTAACAAACTCGAAACCGATACAAAGGAACCTCTAAAACACCTGTCAGTAAGTGAATGAAGATTAAACGGTGTAGTTATCACTAGTAATAAGGGTACTAAGGTACACAAGTTGAACATTGATGATAACACCATTATTTTACCATTTTCCGTTAGATTTTAGTATGTTTTATTTGTGTTTTATGCAAGTTTCAACGATTGGAAGTAGTTTTCCTATATTTTTGGTATTTCAAGTTATTTTAGGTCAACACATGACATTTGGAGCTTTATGGAGCTAATTGGAGCAAAGTCAGTTTCTAGACAGTTTCCAAGCATCAGAAATATCATCCGAGATGAAGGCCTTTCCCTCAATTGATTTTGATGAAATTTGAAAGGAGTTATTGAATTAAATTAGCTTTTAGATCAAGGTGGTCTTGCATTATTTGGATCAGTGGACAAAGAGTTACACTAATTTTACTGAAGTCTGGTCCAGCAGTCTCGCAAATGAGGGGTTCATAGAAAGGAAAAAAATAAAAGGAAGATCATTTGGGTTTCGAATCAGACATTCTACAGACTCAAGTGGGTCTATTACAAGCCTTTTTATGCTCATGCACTCAACTCAAGACCCTTTTACACGAAGCCCAACATTTAGAGGCCTTAAGACTTGGTTTTACATAATTTAATCTAATGAGGAAATGTACTATAAATAGTTTCTTTTTAACTTTTGTTTTGGAGAGAGTTGTTTAGGTTTTAGATTGAATAAGTGCCTAAGGAGGCAGGGATGACACCCTTTGGGGTCGTGCCCTTGTAGCCTCCAAAGGACTTATCTCATCCATATTTCTTCCATCATTCTGTTTTATCTATCCTTCTCCCTTTAATATGATATGAATGTTTGTTGTCATGATTGATTTCGTGTTTACATGTTTTTAATTTATTAGTTTGCATGTAAGACGGTAGATTACAAGGAGTTAATGAGTTTATTTGAATAGGATTACTATTCGATTAGGTTTTATCAGTAACATTATCATCTTTTTGCTTGTACGTTAATGTTGTTCACATACGAAGCTGGTTTGTGAATATATTTATAGTGGTTTATATTCCAAAAGATTGACTTATCGTTGGATCTAGTATTTGATGAGCCTTTCTAAGTAGGAAATGAAAGTGGATCGACTTAGAATCGTGAACAATCAGTCTTGATCGTTTTAATGCATATTTATTATTTTAAAGTCGTACGAAAGTCGAAGTCCTTATATAATAGGCATAGAATCCTAAAAATCGAAAGTGGAGAGGATCTACCTTAGTGGTTGTGTTCTAAATCGAAACCTTATGCCCCTAGTCGTTTTTAACTCCTACTAGTTTATTTTAACTTTATGCTGTTTGATGCATATCTTCTCATTGATCTATCCTCTATACATTGTCACATAGAGTAGGTTCATTTGCATCCATAAAAATCCAAATAAAAATACTGACAACACCCTTGCATATGTTGTTCTTAGCTTAGTCCAAAATCATATAGGTTCTAAGTGTGACTGCAAGTCCCTGTGGATTCGATCCCTAAATATTACTGCGGATGCTGTACACTTGCAGCAAGGTTTTAGTTGGGATAAAACTTGATCCCACATCATGTTTTTGGCACCGTTTCCAAAGATTAGTTATGTTTACCTTATGATTTAGATCTAGGATTAAGTCTAGGAAAATTTTTCTTTCTTTTCCTTTCTCTGCAATTCTCGATTTCTTAGTAGAAAAATCGGTTTTCTTGTAAAAAATTCGATTTTCTTTTTCTTTTAACTTGTTTTAATTCTTTTAAGGTTTTAACACATAAGATTTAGATTAACTTACTAATAATTTCGTGCTCCCTTTTTCCTTGTTAATAATAACACTTGGAATTATCCTTTTCCTACTAGGAATATGACTTTTCAATTCTACCAACCTATTTAATTGTTTCTCTTGTGTTTTCAGGGAAAACACAAGAAACCATAGCCTAAAAATCAAAACCCTAAACCTCACTACCGCCATTGACGAAAACTTTAAAGGATCTAGCTACCCAAATCATCATCACTCGAATTCATGGAGGATACTCAGTACTATCCTCATTCCTATCAACATGAGAGAGACTGTGATGAGCCAAGAGGTCAACCTCAAGGAGAACGTGATTGGGTGGGAAGTACAAGTAAGGTTGTCAATTGGTCTTGTTGTGGCCATTTGGGTCATCTGTATAGATGTTTTTTGGTATGGGCTTTGAATTGATCTGTCCGCATGGACAAGAGACCAATATGTGACCGCACCCATAAAAGATCATATTCAAATGGGCGTCCATGGGTTGTTTGCTTAACAAGACTAATCTCAAATTATAGTTCAAAAAAAATGAAAGAATAAGCATACTAAACCAACAGTAGTGAACTAAGATGAAACTATCAAACTTATTACATCACAAAGAGTTTTAGTTCTAGTTGTTCTCTACTCACAAATCATATTCTTAACAAGAGTTTCGTGTCCATTTGATCATGAGATTTCTACCATTGCTGATGATTCAACCATTTCTAAATAAGCTCCTAAGTTGAATTTGTATTACTGACCACCATTACAACACAAACACCTGTTGCATGCAATTTAACAAAACAATTCTGATAAATGTCAGGAAACAGTTAACTGTGAAATAAACACAAAAAGAAAGAAGAGAAGGTCAAAATAAGGCTTTCCTCATCAACAATATGGCTTTACCTAACACATCAACTAACAAACCTAGAAGTTAAGTATCACAAAGCCACAACACAAAGCAAACATATCGAAACAGCAAGGCGAATGCAAAAGAAAAAGGAAAACTATGTATCTTCTCAGTGAATATTCAAGACCGATTCTGCTAAATTTCAAATAAAAGTAAACATGTAATTCAATGAAATAGAGTTATCACCTACGGTTCCTTCTCTTGTTCAACAAGAAAGTCAAATTCATTACCAATTTCTTGAAATCCACGCACCCAATTCCTTGCACATATCAAAGCTTGAACATTTATAGGTAAAAGGCAACTCCTATACTTGTTGAGAACGCAACTGCCTATGTTAAATAATGATTTAGATGCAACTGTCGTGATGGGAATGATGAGAACATCACAAGCCATGGAAGCTAACTCTTTAAAACGACTTGAGTTGTCTTTCCAATACGCCAAGATATCCAAACTTCTAAATGCAACCATATCTACCGGCGACTCATCCAAATATGTGTCTAATGGCGATTTTCTACAACCACCAGCCTTTTGAGAGAAGTACAATAAAACCCTACAAATACACAAGAAACAATAAAGACAAACTCATGTTACACAAGAATCAGAGTGTTTGCAAAAGCCACCAATAAAATCATTTACAGAACCCATCAATAAAATCAAAACATAACAAAAAACAAAACCCATCAATTAATCTCTAAAACATTTTCAAAAGCAGAGGAGAACCCATATCAAATTTTCATAAACTTATTAAGTAAAAGAAAACTTGGAGAAAAATCCACAAAAACGTTTGTGTTACCACTATTAAGTAGTTTGTGTTAACGAAGTAAAAGCCTACAAAACGTTGTTTTACGGTTCAATAAAAAAACCCACCAAATCTTAACACTTCTTCAATTTAGTTAATGGCTTAACTGTGTCAAGATTGTAATCAACAAAGGATTTTGTCACATAATCACCAAAGTATTTTTTGAGCAAAGAGACCCTAATCAACATAGGACTTTGTCAAAAAATCACCAAAGTATAAGCAAAGAGACTCTAATCAACAAATGACTTTTCCAATTCAGTCACTGAATCCAGTCAAACATGGAGAAGAAGAAGACCTGAAGAAGACGACAGTGCTCTCCCCACAGTTTCGCGGATGAAGCTTTGTTTTTTGTTTTGAATCAAACCTACTTCAAAAATCTACATGACATAAGAGATTAATCACTGAATCTAATCAAACATGGAGATAATCACTGAATCTAATCAAACATGGAGATAAATCACTGAATCTAATCTACAGACCTAAAGAAGAAGTAGAAGACAAACCTGAACTGAAGTCGACAGAGATCTGAAGGTTGACAATTGAGATCGACATCACTGAATCTTTGTTTTCATTTTGAATCGAGATCTAAGATTAAGAAGAGGAAGAACGATATTGATAGATCTCGATTCTTTTTCGTTTTTGTTTTGAAGAATCGAGAGAAGAAGAATACGACAACCATATTTAAAAAATATATGCTTTAACCATTGGGCATGCCCATTAGCTAGATGGTCTGATCTGTTTTCAATAATGGGTAGTCTGGACATAGTCCAATATGACCAATTTGTGTTGGACAAAATTGTTGACCAATTCATAACAATTTGGACTAGGCTATGCCAATGGACAATTGTCCAGTTTAACAGCTCGAAAAACAAGCCACGAATCCATTCAAAGAGGCTGATATCTTGAATCTATACCGCTGAAAAACTCAAACGAATCCCGACAAAGAAGATTTACGCTTCAAAACCATGAAAGGAGATACATGAACCGAAATATCCACAACTTTCTTCCTCATGAGCAACCGCGACACCTTCCACGATCTATCACTCCAAGGTCAAACGTATCACGGTCCTATTCTCATCCTCTAAGTCCTTACACACCCCTAAGATCTCCGGAGTTCAAGATCGAGCACTTCACATAGAAACTTCTTGAAATTCAAGGCGATATGGAGTATAAAATCTACACTACAATAGATAACCAAAACTTCGCCCTTGAAGAGAAGATTGAGAAGCTTGAACTCACTGTTCAAGGCTTAAACATGAGTCTAAGCCACATAGAAAAGGCTATCCAAGAGCTATTCCACACTTATTCCCAACGGCATTCCATAGAAACCCAAGGAGAAGCTGAAAATCGCCTTGAAGAAAGCAGAAACGTGAAAGAAATGGACAAAAGACTTGAGGCTTTGGTTAAGGACGTGAAAGCTAAGCAAAGGAGCCATTCTTCAGACTTTAGAGTCTTAAATCTTAGGATCAAAAAGTCCAAGGAAGAACAGAATGAAAGGATTAAAGAGTTGAAAGACAGTTTGGAAGAATTGGTGTCTAGTGCCAATGGAACGAATATGAGGATGGAAGATGACTAGCAAGATGAAAAGGAAAGCATGGGACGAATGGACCATGAAACCCTTGAGATTCGTGATATCAAGATCAATCTTGATCTCCTAAGCTCTCATCTCAAAGACATCGAGAAAAAACTAGTAGAGAATGAAGAAAACTCTACTAATTTCGTCGTTAAGCCTAATGACCTGAAGGGAGAGGTTCTAGCTTCTGATTTCCAGCCATTGGACAATCAAAACTCGCACCAAGGAGTAGAATCTCTCACGGCCTTTAAGAGGATAGCAAGAATCTAAGCCACTCAACCGAAAACTAGGCCTCGGTTTGAGCACAAAAACTATAATGTCTACTTGGGATTAAGAGGAGCAAGTGCCTTCGTTCCAAGAGAGAATTGGAAAGAATTTCTCAAGATATCTCGTGAGCTACCAGCTGCTATTACATTTGAAAGAGTATGGACTACTAAAGGGGAGCTCATAAAATGTTTTGAAAACAATCTTCAGAAAATGGAATGACTAGAAGGATTGTTCAATCAAGCAAGGGATCCTAGCAAGCGCTTTAGCACTCTCCAGATTTTGGAAGACCCGAGACTCTTCCTAATAATATGTTCAATCAACAAACAAGATTTTGAAAATGCTTTATGCGAATCAGGAGCTGAGTGAACCTCATGCCAACACATATTGCTGCGCAGCTTGGGTTCACAAACTTTGGGCCTTCGGAGATGTGTATCATCTTTGCTGATGAATCAATAAAAAAACCTGTAGGATTATTAGATGCTATCCTAATAAAAGTTAATAATGATCTTGTGCCTAATGACTTTCAGGTTATTGAAGTAGCAGCGAAGCATTCGTCAAGCTTAATACTTGTAAGAAGCTTTCTTGCTACCGTAGGAGCTATCATGGACTGGCCAAATGGAAGAATACACTTCATTCATGTTGATAAGAAACTATACTACAAGATAGCACCTCATTGATATCTAGCAATGGAAATTAGGTGTCCACAACAGATTCGAACGGTTGCATTGGAAGTAGAAGCACAAGGGCAGGAGGAGATTTCATCTCAAAGATCTACAATAGGAGGATGGAGATTTAACTATCCAGTGAGGCTTCCTCACATCTAAAAATGCCCAAGAATTCTAAAAATCAAAATCAAACAAAACTAATGAAATAAAACGTATGGGTTGCCTCCCATTAAGCGCTTGTTTAAAAAAATGTGTTCGTAGACGTGTGTCTACGAAAACATTTGTCATGACTTTGATCTTAGGAATAAATTGTTTAAACTGGTGTTATAAATTTTAATAAATGTTTTTAAGATTTAAATACTTTGTTTTTCGTAGGAATCTACTTTGGAAAGGAAGAAAAATGGAGAAAATTAAATCTAGACATGTTTTGGACGTTTAAGCCGTAATATTGGATCTCGCCTAGGACAAAGCACCGACAAGTCGTAGGGAAACAACCACCCGGTCCTAAGAAGAACCCAGCACCGGTCCAGGGAGCCCCATGATTGGCCGCCGCCCACGAGGCACTTCCTTCCCACAACCGGCCGCGTGTCTTGAAGCGTCCAACTCCGATCCTCAGCCTTTCGCCATCCGGTCCCAACCCTTCCCGAGTCTTAAACCATCCTGACCATTCATTCCCATGTCCTGACCATCCCGTTCCTCATCCGAACATGCTTATGGCCGAGAAAGACAATGCCAAACGTCCAATTTTCACATTTTCTTGGCCAGATTATGCATAAGCTCAAATACTTCACGGTAACCAAGTAAATTTAATATTTATATATACCATTTTATGGTGATTTTCAGGATTTGAACCTCAAGAACACAAGGATACGCGCTTGAAGCTACAAGGAGCCTAAACCAAGCAATTTCTTGAATCGTAGCCATTTTATTGCCGCCAAGCACGGAATATACCAAGTTTTTTCCAGCACCTCATAGAGGATCTAAGGGACATGTCAAGGTAATGATCGACACGGGAAGCTCCGTCAACCTTATCTTCAAAGACACATTGCGGAAGATGGACTTAAAAGATTACACGATCAAACCCTCAAGAAAACCGCTCACCATTTTCAACGCCGACACCACCATGTCCAAAGGGTTGATAAAACTTCCAGTCCACTTGGAAGGCGTGACCAAGCTCACAAAGTTCGTAATCATCGATACGCCAACGATCTACAATGTTATCATGGGGACACCTTGGATCCACGCCATGGAAGCAATCCCGTCTACCTATCACTAATGTCTCAAGTTCCCAAGTCCTATCGGGACACGAACCATACTTGGCGATCAGAGCATGGCAAGAACGTGTTTCATAGCTGAACTTAAACTCCAACGATCGTGCGTTATCTCTACCCCCACCAACGAGACCAAACTAATCGAAGCGTCCGGAAATGCAGAAACATTCCCAGAAACCTCCCGGGAAGAAGCACCAAAACTAGACAAAGTCAACCAAGTAAACATCAACCCCAACGATATCACACGGTGTGTCGGAATCGGGGCTAACTTAGAAGCATCGGTGCGTGACGAGCTCATTGAGTTCCTCAAGCAAAAATCATCTACCTTCGCGTGGTCCACCAACGACATGCCCGAAATCGACCCATGCATTGCCTGCCATGAGCTCAATGTCGACCCAACCTTCAAGCCCATCAAGTAGAAATGACGAAAGCTCGGCCCAGAGCGAGCCCAAGCAATGAATGACGAAGTCGACCGCCTCACGCAAGCAGACTCGATTAACGAGGTCAAGTACCTAGACTGGCTGGCAAACCCCGTGGTCGTCAAAATGAAGAATGGCAAATGGAGAGTTTGCGTCGACTTTACCGACCTGAACAAAGCCTGCCCAAAAGACAGTTTCCCGCTCCCGCACATAGACAGGATCGTCGAAGAAACAGCCGACAATGAGCTTCTCTCTTTTATGGATGCCTTTTCGGGCTATAACCAGATAATGATGCACCCTGACGATCGTGAAAAGACGTCTTTCATCATAGATCGTGGAACCTATTGCTACAAGGTAATGCCCTTCAGACTAAAAAAATGCCAGTGCAACCTATCAGTGCCTCGTCAATCGCATGTTTGCAGATCAGCTGGGCCGGACAATGGAAGTCTACATCGACGACATGCTCGTCAAATCACTCATCGCCAAGGATCATGTCCACCACCTGCGCACTTGGTTCGCCACACTTAACCAGTTTAACATGAAGCCGAATCCCGCCAAGTGCACCTTCGCGGTCACCTCGGGTGAATTCCTGGGATACATGGCTACGCAACGCGGGATCGAAGCCAATCCTAAACAGATCACAGCGATCGCCAAGTTTCCCTCTTCTCGAAACACCAGAGAGGTACAACATCTGACAAGCCGTATCGCCGCACTAAACCGCTTTATCTCACGATCTACCGACAAGTGTCTTCCCTTTTACCAGCTGTTGCGAAGAAACAAACGGTTCGAGTCGGACGACAAGTGCGAGGAAGCCTTCAGGCAACTCAAAGAATACCTCTCGACTGCGCCAATCCTAGCCAAGCCCGTTGACCAAGAGACACTATATTTGTTAATCGCTATATCAACGACCGCAGTAAGCGGTGTCTTAGTTCGAGAAGACCGAGGAGAGCAAAAACCAATCTTCTACATCAATAAGGCCCTCGACGGCGCCGAAGCGCGATACCCGACCCTCGAGAAACTTATGTTAGTTGTGATCACCTTGGCCAGAAAACTGTGACCATACTACCAATCAAACTCGATCGTTGTCCTCACGGACCAACCTGGTGCAGCACAGCTGGTGCTAGAAGCTGGATTGGAGCTCAGTTCAAGTGACGA
>OVAN01003935.1:0-27345 GCA_900406275.1 Anastatica hierochuntica
TTAAAATGCTTTTGGTTTAGTTGGGCCTTTATCAAAAGTTGGAGGTCTAAACCAGGCCCAATCATGACATCCTCCTTTCTCCACGCGACGACATAGGGTTGCTAGCTCCGGTTAACCGGACATGACAGAGAGGCGGATAATTCCGAGGTCACCGCCCACCAACATTTAAACCGATATTGTTGACCTAATTCAGACCCATTAACAACAGCTTTTTGACTCTGAGCCCTCCTATCGCCGACTCCGGAAGCACGAAATTGATTTTCCCAGCTAACCGGAACAACTCGATAAACATATACAGCAAAGGCCAGACATGTTGGTCTCATCCGCGACAGACCGCATCGGTGTCGAGAAGGGGAGCTGTCGGAGTCTGGTTGGTGCATCCCTTTCAAAAAGGAGCTTTGTGTTGTTAAGTGGCCAACGAATCCGGAGGATTTCTTGACCGAAGGTACAAGGGAGACGGAACCGTTAACGAGAGCCACTAAAAACACCAGCTCTGGCTTTGAACTCAGAGGTGCTTTCGAGCACCGGAGAGCCACTCCACCCTTGAAGATCTTCTTCTCAGTAGACAAAACTCCTTGGCCAATGTAAGAAGATTGAGGCCAAGCACTGCAATAAGCAGGAAATATTCGCAGAGAGTCACGATAAAGGCCGTGAGAGTAAGTGAACAACCATGGCTTTTATCAGATCGGATCTAGGATGAAGGATGAAGAAGGTTTGGTCTCTATCTGGTTCCAGATTTGAACATAGAGACCCAACTTTGTCTGCGCGGTAATGGTCGAAAGTAAACGAGACCAAATCACTGAGCCTTTCTTGTTTTGTGGAGCCATCGGGCCTTACCAGAGAATGAGCAAGACGAACCGCATCAATCTCTCGAATCTTTATCTGGAAAGGGACCTTTGGGAGAGAAGACATCAACGGAAGAGCAACTGATGTCGTCGGAGGAGAGGCGGCTTGCTGCGGAGTGGGTGCGGCTGATGTCTGCAGAAGAGTCGCGGCTAGCGACGGCGGAGGTGAGGCTTCTGGGTCAGGTGGTTCCGTCGGTTCATCCGTCGTGGCGGCGGCGGCGGCGTTCATATGTGTAGATCTAGGGTTTTTCCCGGCTGAATCTCTTTAACGGTTTGGATTGTCGTTTTTACAAGATTTTTCCATCGTTCTCTCTCCCTCTCACAAAATGCTAATTAGATTGTACCGTCGACATAAGCCATTAGCTTGTTTTTATTAAACAAAAGTCGTTTTTTGGTTTAGAGTACATATTAGATTATTGGTTTAGTGTTGGTTTAGTTGGTCAATTGTATATAGTTGTTGTAACAAACTTTACTATTCATTCAATGAAGAAGAAAATCATTTTCTACAAAACTATCTCAAATCTCTTCTTTTGTTATGGTATCAGAGCAATTCGTTGTGATCTCTGATCTTTCTCTTTGATTTCTTCATGTTCTTGAGCTAATTTCGTCATAGATTTGTGATATCGAACCTCGATCCGTGTTAATTTCGAAGAAAAAAGGTGAAAATCGCTATCGAAATTCTTCATCTTCTTCTCTAAGCACGATTCGAGATGAATCATCTTGCGAAAATGGCGAAAACCAGTAGAAAGTTACGAAATCGCACAGTCACGAATGATCCAGAAGAATCGTGAATGAAAATTCGTTATACATTGAAATCTCAAGAAGAATCTGAAGTATTTGGATATGATCTTCCGCAACATTCAAATACTAAAGGTATCTCTGAATCGATGTTCTCTAGGATGTTATCCATTGATAAAACGGACAGTCCCTTCTTCCTTCATTCCGTCGATCATCTTGGACTTAGTATTGTTTCACAAATTCTAGATGGAACAAACTATAATAACTGGTTCATTGCAATGAAGATGAGCTTAGATGCTAATAACAAATTAGGTTTTGTTGATGGATCTTTAATGCGGACATCTGATGATGATCCTCTTGCTAAGATCTGGAGTCGTTGTAATAGTATGGTTAAGGCATGGATATTGAATGTTGTTAGTAAGGAGATTTATGATAGCATTTTATATTATGACGATGTTGTGGAAATGTGGAATGATTTGAGTTCTAGATTCAAAGTGACTAATCTGCCAAGGAAATATCAATTGGAGCAGTCAATAGCTAGTCTTAAGTAAGGAGCTTTCGATTTTTCCACTTATTACACTAAGATGAAAACATTGTGGGAACAATTGGGAAATGCTAAGTCATCAACGGTGAAGAAATGCAATTGTGACCATGTAAAGGAACTCCTAGATGATGCTGAGACTAGCATAATAATTCAATTTCTTATGGGATTGAATGACAGCTTTGCAAGTGTAAGAGGGCAGATTATGAATTTGAAACCAAGGCCAAGTCTACCAGAGATATACAATATGTTTGACCAAGATGAGAGTCAAAGGATTGTTGGAGTAAATAGAAGAATGACTTCTCATCCAGTGGCTTTTCAAGTTCAAGAAGCTGACAATATTGATCAGAATCAAATCATGCTAGCTCAAGGAGATTATCACAAGCCTAAATGTGCATATTGTTCAAGACTGGGACATACTGCTGATAAATGCTATAAGAAGCATGAGTTTCCACCAGATTTTCACAAAGGAAAGAAACCACAAAATGTTGGAACTGCAAATCTTGCTACAACAATGCCAGTGAGTTCATCACAACTTGAACAACAAGAAAATTTGTCCTGTGAAGCTATGACTCCAGAGCAACTTTAACAAGTGATCTCCTATCTAAGTTCACATCTACGCACAAATGGAATCACATCAACTACTCCAGATCAAGCTATTGCTTCTACTTCAACTTCTGCTCATGTAATATATTGGGAGATCGAGAAGATCGACCAAATATCTTGGAAATATGTTAATATTTTAGAATAGGAAACTTACCATTATGTAAAAAGATATTATTAACATTTATGTTTATCTAATATTAGGAAATTAAGTCTTAGATATTTTCTATATAAAGCGATGTACATTATAACTTTAATCTTATGAGAGTTTAATATAATTCTTTCTATACACCTTTCTGTGTTCTTGCTCTCATCAAATTTATCATGGTATCGGAGCTTTGATCCAAATCCTATGGATTATGGATTTTACTTCCGCGATTTTGAAAGAAGAAAAAAAAAGAAGAGAGTGTCAGTTCCGTTCTTTGATTTTAGGAGAATGAATCATGATTTTGTTTCTTTCAAATTCAGTTTCTTTATGTTTTCTCTGGAAAAAAAAACCTACGAAGTGTTTCATCTTTTTATTCATTTTTTACGTGACTTCTTCTGTCTCTCTTCCCGTTTCTATTTAGATTATTACTATTTACTATTCCAAAAAAAAACAGAAAAGAAAAAGAAAAAGTTGAGACGATGACTAATTGCATATGTCGATAGTTTAACTATGTTGTTAATCATGAACATCAACTGATTGGTATGATGATTCGACCGGTTACGATGCTGATCCGGCGAAGATGAACTCTGATCCGACGGATATATATACGCAGATCCAACGGTGACGATGGAGGATGGAGATACACAACTACGATGATGGTGTATTTTCCAATTATTTGACCCCTCGACTGGGTATAAACGTCGTTATTGATCCAACAGCTGGATGTTGAAGCTGATTTGACCTGACGAGGTATAAACGTTGATGATGACTTTGACGAAGTATAAACGTCGATGATGACCTTGACGAGGTATAAACGTCGTTGATGACCCTAACCCCGTGAAGATTCATTTGAAGAATTGTCCAATCTCATACGTGTTTCCACGTATGAGCTTGCAGGAGGGTATTGGGAGATCGAGAAGATCGACCAAATATCTTGGAAATATGTTAATATTTTAGAATAGGAAACTTACCATTATGTAAAAAGATATTATTAACATTTATGTTTATCTAATATTAGGAAATTAGGTCTTAGATCTTTTCTATATAAAGCGATGTACATTATAAATTTAATCTTATGAGAGTTTAATATAATTCTTTCTATACACCTTTTTGTGTTCTTGCTCTCATCAAATTTATCATAATATCACAAGTTACAAGAAGCATTTCAAGTAATTTCATTACTCTCTTCAATCATTCTTACTATGATATGCTCACTAATTCAGTATCTCAAGAAACAGATTTGTCTCTTAGAGCTTGGATCATAGACTCAGGAGCCACTCACCATGCGTGTCACACTATAGAATTATTCACTAAATATAAACCCTTAAATAACACCTTTTTCACCTTACCAAATGGTAGAACAGTTACCATAGTCGGGATAGGATTCATTCAATTGATTGTTGATATTTCTCTCTACAATGTGCTTTTCATACCTGAATTTCGTTTTAACCTGCTCAGTGTGAGTGTTTTGACTAGAACATTAAACTCTAAAGTGTCATTCACTGCTGATGATTGTTACATTCAGGGTCTTATTCAGGAGTTGATGATTGGTCAAGTAAACAAATGGGGAATTTGTATATTCTGGATATTCATGAGTCTCATAGAAACTTACATTTCACAGGTACTTTTGTTGCTTGTCCTGTTATAAAAGTGGATGCTACTATTTGGCATAAAAGATTAGGACATCCTGCTCAGTTTAAAATTGAATCCTTAGCTGATATTTTACAGATTACAAAAAGCAAAGTGAATAAAGATCATATTGATGCTTGCCATGTGTGTCATTTAGCTAAGCAGAAAAATTTGCCTTTTAAAACTGGAAATCGTATAAGAAATAAACCTTTTGAACTATTGCATATAGACACTTGGGATCCTTTTAGTGTCTCTACTATTGATGGTTTCAAATACTTTCTAACATAGTAGATGATCACAGTCGTGCAACTTAGGTGTTTTTGATGAGAAATAAGTATGATGTTCTTCATATTTTTCCTGATTTCATTACAATGGTAGAGAATCAATACAACAAAAAAGTGAAATATGTTAGATTAGACAATGCTCATGAATTGAACTTTACAGAATTCTATGCATCAAAAGGCATTTTATCTTTCCATTCTTGCCCTGAAACTCCTAAGAAAAATTTTGTGGTAGAGAGAAAACATCAACATATTTTGAATGTAGCTAGATTACATTAACATTTAATCTTAAAAGTCCCTTAAAAAAAGATAGAATTTATAAACATTTTTAGTCCAAAAAAGGAGTGAATTACACTTAAACCAGTAGAAGTCATGATATTTACAATAAAACCAAGGGTTAAATCGTCCACCCATAGATCTGTCGGATCTTAGTCGGGTCATCAAGAAAATTCTAAAACAAACGCGATTTCAAATCGCGATAAAGCAAACCTTATACACAAACGCGATTTCAAACCGTGTCCCCAAATTCAGGTTCCAATCGACCCAGTGCTCGACGGCGGCGACAAAGTGTTCGACGGTGGCGACGAAGAAGACAAAGTGGTGAAGTACGCGATTTTAATTCGTGTGGCCCTAATTATAGATCGATCTATATTGATCTTCATATCTTTTATACTTCACCGCTTTGTCTTCTCCGTTGCCTCCATCGAGCATTGTTTCTGGATCGATTGTACATGAACTTGGTGAAAAATGCATTTCAGTGGTTGAATGGGTGCCCGAAACCATCAAATCTAAGTTCTTGCCAAAGTAGAACTATATAGCACTAGTAAAACTGATAGTTGTAGTTTCTTTTTCGGCAACAAATGGAGATCTCCCAACAAATGACACAAGTTTTGGTTTTGGTTTGATTTAAGTTTTTCCTTTTACTTGTAACACAAAGTAAAACTAAAGTAACACTAGGTGAAACTATGTGACGAATCCAAAGACCAAATCATAAATTGAAATCGAAATCCAAACCATACCAGGAATTGAACCCAAATGGTATTAAGAAGTTCTTATTAACCCAAAGACCAAATCAGAAATCGAAATCCAGACCAAACCAGAAATTGAACCCAAATAGTACTAAGAAATTTTTATTAACCCTAAAGACCAAATCATAAATTGAAATCGAAATCCAAACCAAACCAGGAATTGAACCCAAATGGTATTAAGAAATTCTTATTAACCCAAAGACCAAATCATAAATTGAAATTGAAATCCAAAACAAACCAGAAATTGAACCCAAATGGTATTAAGAATTCTTATTAACCCAAAGACCAAATCAGAAATTAAAATCGAAATCGAAATCCAAACCCAACCAGGAATTGAACCCAAATGGTATTAAGAAATTCTTATTAACCCAAAGACTAAATCAGAAATTGAAATCGAAAATCAAAGACCAAATCAGAAATTGCACCAAATAAATTTATGATTAGATGTGTTCTCCCAATGGTATTGAGAAATTCTGATTAACCCGACGATATTCACAAACCGGAGACCAAATCAGAAATTAAAATCGAAAACTAAAGACCAAATCAGAAATTGAAATGTTTTCGGATGATGTTTGCTTTTGTGTTAGACAATGGTTTTTGTATAACTAGGCATAATTACGTAAAATTATGTTGGTTTTTGTAACTCTGGATAACCTCTGGATAATTGGTTAGACATAAGAGTTTGTTTTACAACAAGGAAGATCCCAAATAACAAGAAACACAACATCAAACATCAAATATCAAACCGAACCAAACAAACATAACTAAGTAGAACCCGACCCCGAACCCTTCACTAGTCCCTTGAGCTCAGCAATCTCCTTATGCATTTCGCGGACCATATCTTCCAGCTGCCATTGTTTCTCATCCATCTTACGAGCGTCATTCTGTAACATGTCAACCTCATCCTCGAGAGCGTTAATAGCACATACACGAGCGTGGAAGCCATCATTCTTATAGACTTTACAAACGTAGAACTATCGTCCTTGCTCGTCCGTCTCCTTTTTGATTCCTTCACCACAAAAAAATATGTTGGTCTGCCATAGGTTTCCTCAACGACATATAGCCAATCATAGGTCGTCTTGGCCGTCTTCATATCTTCGTAGTGCGGATCCTTCTCTGAAATTTATGACCCAACCATTTGAAACCTACACTATAGAGAAATATGACTCGGGATATCAAAGATAAAACTCGTAAGTAAGTTATACATTTATACTAACTTAAAAACGACGACGTGAAAATCGTGATGAGTGAGAACATGAAAATAGATTGAAATAGCTAGGGAATGATCAAAACTAGACTCACCAGAGATTGAGAATCGTGGATGGAAAGAATGATCGAAATCAGTCACCACGAGCCTTAGCTTTTGTGGGGAAATCAGATAAATCAAATAATTTAGGGTTATTGTTGTGGGGGGAAATGTAAAATTTTTTGTCTTTTAGGGGGAAAATGAAGATTTTCGTTTTTTGGGGGTAAAAAGAAACATATGCACAACCTTTTTTATTCATGTGACAAATTAGCGCAGCCTTTTCTAATTAAAATCACAAATCGGAGACCAAATCAAAAATTGAAATCAAAAACTAAAGACCTAATCAGAAATCGAAATCGAAATCCAAACCAAACCAGGAATTGAACCCAAATAGTATTCAGAAATTCTTATTAACCCAAAGACCAAATCAGAAATTGAAATCCAAACCAAACCAGGAATTGAACCCAAATAGTATTCAGAAATTCTTATTAAATTTCGACGCCAAAGAATTCATTTACCCGGCAACCGAATTATTCATAGTTATACAGGAGATATCAGATTTACGAAAGTCCCTCATAGATCTAGTTTTGGATGTTTTATATTATATTTAGTATTACATATCCTTTAAATATGTTTTGGTAGTTTTACTTTAAATCTAAGTTCTTTAAGATGTAAGACTGATTGTTTTATGCAATAATATGTTTGAGATTAATATTTCCCTAACATTTCTTTTCTTAGTTCATATTCCCTAACAAAGAGTTCTTGAAAACACAAGAAACATTTGTTCATGTGTTCTTATGTTATATTAACTACGGAATTTTTTCAGAATAACATTTGTTCATGTGTTCTTAGACTTTATTTTTCGTTACGAATATTGGAATATATGTTCATATGTTCATATGTTATACTAATTAGGAATATTCTTTAGTTTTTTAGTTTTCCATAGTATTACCTCCTCCTAGACTTTGTTTTTCGTTTTTTTTTTGGTTTTCCGTTGTTCACATACGCAAAAACATAACAAAGTCCACAAGAAAACATAACATAAGTTTCATTTCCAAAAAAAAATAAGTTTAAGTTTCATTTCCAAAAAAAAATTAAGTTTTACATCCCAAAAAAATAAGTGTTTTTACATTCTACAGGGAGAGAGAGAGAGCGAGGTTAGAAGTCATCATCTGGCTCATCTTCAGGGTCTTGTTTTTTCGGGCGACGCCGCTTTTGTGGCGGTTTATAGGTGACACTATCGTCGTTTTCCCTGTCTTCGAGTCTCTATCTTTCTATCGAAGGCGAGAACTTGGTAGTATCACTTGGCCACTTAAGCACAGGCCCCGACTGCTCCTCATCAGAACATGTTTCTTCTTCCTCTCCCTCTTCTTCCTCTTCTTCATCTTGAAGTTTTTGAAGAAGTTGCTCTCTTTGCTCCTTTTCCTCTTTGACTTTTGACACTTCCTCTTTGACTTCCTCTTTGACCTTTGACACTTCCTCTTTGACTTGTAAGTAAAAACGAAACTTAATAAATAAATAATCTATTAAAAACTTTCACATCGGTAATCTATAAAGGTTGTCAAATCACTGTTTTTATCATCATTATTCCTTTAGATAAGTTCAATGTTTATCATAATACGCCTAGACTATAGTGTATATACACGCCTATATAGTGCCTATATACTTATATACAATACGATCAAAAACGAGAAAATCCCTAAATTTTCCCTAAGCGCTCAGCAATCGAAGCGATAATCGGAGATATGCAAGTGAGTACAAAGACGAAACTGTGAAGCTAAAGCGAAACTAAACTAAAGTGAAACTAACAAAGAGTAACCTAAACAAAACAATGGAAATTGTGTGACGAAGGAGAGAGAGAGAGAGAGAGAGAGAGAGAGAGAGAGAGTCACTTACCAATGATACTCTTGGGAGAGGACGACGACAATGCCATTAGGATGAGCGATTCAACTTGATGATAGAAAAAAACTGATTTTTCCCAAAGCAACCGAAGAGACTCTCTTGATATATAAAGAAAAAGATGAAATGATATGATTTCTCTCAAGTTATATTAACTTGGGTAATGGGTCGGGCCAGATCATTTTTCTCAAACTAAATTCTTTTCATATTGGGCCTAAATCAGAACTAACCAAATAAACACATTACATTACCAAAACATTATTATACACACAAATTATATTAATATAATTAGAGATCTCATATAATTAACACACACATTACATTATATTACAAAATTCATAGAGTCAACCGTGACTTGTAGTCGACAATTGCTCGAGCAGTTCTGATCTACTCGTAGCCTCCACAAATAAAAGACATCTATGGTTCTCTTTATCGATGGTCGTTAGATAAAAAAACATATCCTCATCATCAAAAATATTTAAATGTTCCTCACATCCAACTAGCAACGAAATGTAACTCAATTCCAGTTTAACATTGCTTTCATCCAACCTAAGCTTCTTATAAAGCCTTTCTTCTATCATTAACAAAGTTATATCCTCCACTGATATGTCCTTCAACGTTACACTATACATGAGAACTTTAAATTTAAAATATATGCTCACGTACTTGCTCATTGTATCCTGTCAGAACAATGCAAAAAACTCAATATTTTGCCCAAATTTTTACCTAAAGTTTTACCAATTTCCTAGTGTTACTCAATTAATCCTCCCTCATATCAGTTTCTATCAGTTACACTACTGCTACCTAGTTCTCCTATCGCAAAACCTCAGATTTAATGGTTTCAGGTGCGAATCTACTGCATATTCATTCTCATTCAACCACTTAAATGAATTTTAACCACTTTAATGTACTAGTTGACCCAGAAAAAATATCAAAACAAAAATCTGTGTACATAAAATCATCAGATCCAATTGCAAATGCCTCATTGCAAACCCTAAACCACAATTAATCCTATAAAGCTTGAGGAAGAGAGAACAACTAACCTGGATTTCGACCGCTTTTGCCGGAATTCTAGACGACGGCGGCGGAAAGATCGATCGGCGGTGGCGTCCTCGAGACGATCCGCGACTCGTTTCCTTATGTTCCATTTTATTTATTTATTCATTTAATTATTAACCTTCAAGGACACTTTCGTATTTTCCTCAGTCATTAAAATAGTAAGGGCATAGGAAGTTAAAGAGGGGCATAAGAGATTGCATTTTTTAGGGGCATATGAGGTGATGACCCAATAGACATTTCCATACGGTGTCGTTTTCCAGAAAAAAAAAACATTTTTCCTCAGCTTCACTTTGCACCACGGTGTCGTATCAAAAAGCTAAGAAACGAGGTCGTATTGAACACTTAATGTTGTTAGCATTGTCCTGTAATGTTAGTTTTGAAATGCAATAAGCTAGGTTTGTTTCCATCTCTCTATGCTTACCTTAATTTTCTTGTTTAGAAGCCTTCTCTCGCTTTTTGCTAATGAAAATTTATGGATCTTGCAAAAAATATTGCGAGAAGAATTCGACAAGGCCTTCAAGAAATTAAGTGCAATCTCTTTTTGGTCAAAATAAGGTTCAATCTTGTTACTACATTTGTAGCTTTTCAGCCTTCTCATAACATTCATGGCCATATATATATCACAAAACCTTAGTCTTTGTTATATTTTTCTTCTCAACTTGCACAATTACCTTCAAGTTTATACTCATATATCTTAGAAATTTCGAAGATAAGTTGTTACCAAAAATGTTGCATTTCTAACCTTAATGACCAATTTGTATCGTTCTTTGTTGTTTTGGTTTTAGACTCTTCTACAATATGGAGATTTTCTCATCGTATACATGGCCAATTTTTAGGGAGTGCATAGAACACTCCCTAAAAACTTTATTAATCATCTTCGTCTTCTTATTATTTCTTTTCTTTTATAAAATGTGAAATATATTACCAAAAAACTTTTTTACATAAACTTTTGCTCACAACATCAGAGCATTTTAAGAGTTTTAAGCTTGATGAATATATTAGATTACAAGATTGGTTAGTTTCCTTAAGGTAGCCATTTTGCCAATAATTAGTTTCCCTAAGATAGCCATTTTGTCAATAACTCTCTGCACTTCTTCTTGTCACTATGCGCTAGGATTGTGTCTCGAATGAATCTGTCGATCCTTCTGAAAACAATATATGCATCAATTTTCACCTCTCCATGAACTATGTTGTTTCGTTCATTCCATATCCAGTAGATTGTCGCTTGGTTGAGCCATCTCTTGAGCAAAAAATATGTTCCCGTATATCTTCCCCTTAGCCACATCATTAGAGTTTGCCAAGATCTAAAGATCAATGTAGGAAGCCTAAGCCTCATCATCACTTTTGACCAAATTTTTCTGTGAATATGCAATGGAGGAACATGTGACTTCTTGTTGCATCCTCTTCATTGCATAGGCAGCACCAACTATCCACATTGATGTCCCAACTTCTCAACTTAACCTTTATAGGTAACATGTCCATGTTAGTGATCCAAAAGGTGAAAGCATGTCGAGGAGTACCTTTTTGGAACCAAATTACTTGGCGTCATTCATCTTTGTTTGTTGATGGCTGCATAATATCGTAGGTGAATTTGGCGCTGAAGTTTTCTCTCATTTCTCCTCTTTAACCTCAAGTGAATGTATCAGGGTCTTCATTCGTATTTAGAGGTGTTGTCGCTTGCAAAAACTCTCTTACAAAATGCACTGCTTCATTTCTTACTCTTGCAGAAGGAAGCCTCCATCCTCTTGAGGTGGTTTCTTGAGCAATGGTGGCGGCTAGTGGAATTCCCATCAGCCTGGGACCATTTTCACTGATCCTGTCAAGAATAGACCCAATCATTGACCAATCATCAAGCCAGAAGTTACCTTCCTGACCATTTCCCAATTTGCACCCTAATAAAGGCTCTGGAAGGGGGCAAAGGAATAGAAGTGCTCTCCAAATCCAAGATGAATTTGCTCCTGTAGCCATCCAAAAGGATTGGTCTTTAAGGTTGTGTTTCTTGTCCAAGCCACCCATAGTGATCCAGCAAAGGAGAATAATAACCAGATCAGTTTGAGCATGAGTACATTGTTCCAAATCGTGAAGTTTCTCAAACCTAGTCCACCTTCTTCCTTAGGGAGACAAACTTTTGTCCAAGAAACCTTGATATATTCCTTCTTAGTGATGTCTCCAGACCAGAGAAACTTGCTGCAAAGCTGTTCTATTTCTTTCAACCAATCCTTAGGAAGAACAAACGCTGACATCCAAAAATTCACAAGGCGGGATTAGTTGGAGTCTTCCTCAAAAGGATAAACACTTAACAGACTAGTTAGATAATCTTGAGTTGATTTTGTCCAGCGTCTTTGAACACTCAGATTTTCTCAATTTCGAATGATGAAGAGGCAAACCAAGGTATCTTATTGGGAAGACTCGTTTTTTGAAACCCAATTGATACATCACCGTCTACTCATCTGCTTGTGTCCCAGCCAAAAATAGCACATATTTTTCTCTGTATTTTTAACCAGACAGGACAACTTTTTGAAGGTGTCGAGTGTTGAGATGATGCCTTGAAGTGAGCTCATTTGTCCATCAAAGAAGAGAAGGATCTTTTCCCAAAGGGTGATAGCCGATGCAGTTCCTTTCAATTTTTTTTTTGAAGAAGGTTCCCAAAAACTTCCATAGCCATGACGAAGAGTGTAGGGGATAACGGATCACCTTATCTTAATCCTTTCCCACCTTTGAAATATCCACACACAGAGCCATTAACATTTACAGAAAAGGTGTCGTTGTTATAAATTGCTGCATCCATCTAATGAACCTTGGAGAGAATACGGCAGCTTCAGACATTTATAGAAGAAACTCCCAACTGATGGAATCAAAGGCTTTCCTCATGTCTACCATTAGGAGGCCCATTTGTTGTGACATGCTTTCTGTTGAACCCCTGAGTCATTTCAGATGCGAGCAGTACATTTTCAACCATCATTATGTCTTTTACAAAGGTCTATTAATTGTTATAGATCATCTTTGGGAGAAGCAATTCTAACCTCCTCGGAAGGATATTTGAAACAACTTTGTAGATGAAATTACAACATGGTATTTTTCTGAATTCTCCTAACTTACCCACATCGATTAATTTAAGGATCAAGGTTAGAGTTGTGAAATTCCACTGCTTCAGAATACAAAGAACTCCTGCACTACTTTTATAAGATCTAAACCCACAATCTGCCAAGCTTTTCTGTAGAACTGACCCGTATAGCCATCAGCTCTAGTGCTTTTGTTGGTTGGCATGTGTTTGATCTCTCTAAAAATTCTTCGTCAGTAACATTTGCTTCCAGCATCTAGTACAGGTTTGGATCACATCCGAAAGGCGTGAATTGTCTTATCATTTCCTTTTCCTCTGGCAGCAATGATGGGGGTGAAGTTCCTAGCAGAGATTCATAGAACTGTACGCATAGATCCTAAACATCTTCTATTTTGTCCACTCTTGAACTAGAAGCAATTTCTTTACACATAGTTTTACAACATTTACATAACAACTTTTTGGTAAATTTTAGTCGTCCATTCTATATTTTTCACCGTTAGGACACCACCATATTCATTTCTCTATCACTTTTTGAATATATACACTAGTAGGTCTGGCGTTCGGTTACCCGTTCGGTTTCGGTTCGGTATTTTCGGTTCTCAGAAATTGAAACCATTCAATTCCTAAAATGTTTTGGTTCAGTTCGGGTTCGCCTTCGTTTGAACTAAGTAACCATTAAGATATTAGTGTTTGGGTATTTTTGAGATTTTTGGTTATTTTTAGATATTTCTTAGTATATTTTCGGGTATTTTTAGGTATTTTCAGATATTTTTAGATAATTTTGGTTACTTCGGTTATCCGATGTTTTTATCTTCTTTTAGTGATTTTTTTGTTAATTTTTCGATTAGTGTATTTTTCTGAAAATATCTTCTTTTAGTGTATTTTTGATTTCATAATTTGTGCGAGGATTAGAGCCAAGAGGCATGACATCTATTTTGTTGGACAATAAAGTATATTGAAACACCAAGCGAATGAAGTACATTGAAAAGAGAGACTTTGTAATAAAGAGGCCCATTTATTATACTAAAACAATAGAGTTTCTCCCACATCGCATAGCAATATAGAGAAAAGCTTAGTTTATATATCGGAAGAGTCGAACAGAAAATCGTCCTTTCGGGGACATCCGATAAAATTGGAACGATACAGAGAAGATTAGCATGGCTCCTGCGCAAGGATGACACGCACAAATCGAGAAATGGTCCAAATTTTTCTAGATTGATTCCTTCTTCTCGATCTTCATCATCTTCCTGAAACATGAACATTTCAATCTTCGTCCAATTTCTTCTTCCTCTTTCGAGGATAGTAATATGATTTCCAGTGATCTTTATATTGGTTTAATGTTAACCTAAGGATTTTCTATGATCCTCCAAGAAGATGAGTAAAACACCAATTTTGATTTTTGTTACGGAAAACATAGAATCCGAACAAGAAGCTCTCTTGTGAGCTCAAAGAATAGCAAATGAAAGCCAACCAAACCGGAGAATAAAAGAGATTCCTGTAACAATCTCTTTATTTATATATAATTTGCTTGTTAAATCATCAAGTCTCTGAGATTTGTAACAAGACTTTTTTTAAAACCTCAACAAAGTTCATTACACATTTCAGAGTTCAATACATAGAATCAAACCCACAATTTTAACCTTAAAAAGTTTCTAACTTGGGAACAAAAAAATCATCAAAAGGAAAGATCTGAAAGTTGTTTTTGCATAGAAAGTGAAGACATCACATGCCCATGCTGGCCATATCAGGAACACGGTTTGGAGTTTTCTCGTCTGCACTCACAAACACTGAAGCTTCTGTTGTTGTCAAAAGCAAAGAAACACTGCGGTTTCCAACACACGATTAGTTTAGTTCCAACACAAAGTAACAGACGGTTTAAAGTTTTGCGGGACACTATTTACCTAGCAGCATCGGTTAAGGCAGTTTTGATAACCTTGACTGGGTCTATGATTCCAGCTTTCACCATATCTACATATGTTCCTATTGGCAACAGGCAACAAAAACGGCAGAAAAACTCAGAGATCGATCATGTTTGCGTTTTGAGATGTTCTCAAAAGGCGGCACTACTAATCTAACCTTTGGCAGCATCAAAACCGAAATTGAAATCGTCTTGCTCTAATAGCTTGCCAACCACTAAAGAACCATCGTAACCGGCATTTGCAGCTATTGTTAATGCAGGAGCCTACACAAGATTCGCAATTTCTTGTCAAGGTTCTATTTTTTCCAGAGAGTTTCATTTAAAAGAAGTTAAGAGTTTCAAACCTTGAGAGCATTCTGAACTATCTGAACACCCCTTCTTTGATCCTCGTTTTGAGTCTCGAGATTGTCTAAAACCTTTGTAGCGTATAACAGAGCCACGCCACCACCTATTTCACAATTTCTACAGTTAGAGGCAAGATGATAAAATAATCAGAGAACTAAGGGGAGAACATATGAATGATATATATTCTAACCCGGTATGATGCCTTCTTCCACGGCTGCTCTTGTAGCATTTAGTGCATCAGTGACTCTGTCTTTTCTTTCTCCAACTTCAGCTTCACTTGCTCCTCCCACCTACACAGAACCAACACAGACATTAGCTATTTTTTGACAGGCACTAGCTATGGATAGACCGATCGATGGGTGACCGCCGACTAACCTTGAAGACTGCAACACCACCTGATAGTTTTGAGAGACGTTCTTGCGTTTTCTCTTTATCAAAAGTGGAAGTGCTCTTCTCATTGGCTGCTCTTAACTGTCAACCGTTAAGATAAAAAAGGATTGCTTTGACTCTACACTGCCTTTTATTGAGCAAATTTCATGATAGAGATATCATAAGAAAATAATCATATACCTCTTCACATCTTTCTTCGATTAGCTTCTTATCGCCGCCACCATGTAGGATAAGAGTGTCATCACGTGAGATGGTGACCTTCATTCAAAGAATTTTGTATTAGATTTTTGAATCTCACAAAAGAAAAAACAGACACCAAATACGATATTCTCCTCATACCTTCTTCGCTGTTCCAAGCAATTCAGGGCGTATTTTGTTTAGAGATAGCCCACGCTCCTCAGATATAACCTGCACATTAACTAGTGTGTTAGAAGATGAAAGCGTGGGACAAACATGACCACATGTTGTTTCTGAGAAACTAGTACCTCTGCCCCAGTAAGAACCGCAAGATCATCCAAGCTTGCTTTCCTGTTGTCACCGAAACCTGGAGCCTTGATTGCACATACTTTAAACCCAGCATGATGTTTATTGAGAATAAGCATAGCTAATGCATCGCTCTCAACATCTTCTGCTACAATAAGAAGTGGTCTTCTGCTCTGCACAGCCGCAATCAATAAGAGAAAGATGTGAGTTGTTTTTCCTTATAGAAAAAGTCACACGAACCAAGAGCATAGTATTATATATAATTAAGAAGACTTTACTTGCACAGCTGCTTCTAGAACTTTCAACAATGCGTTCATGTCTGAAATCTTCTTCTCATGAATGAGGATGAGGGGATTCTCAAGCTCCTGAAAAACACGCGCAGTGAGTTCAAATTCCTTTCTTTTCCTTTCGAATCACACCAAAGACAAAAAATTTCACTCACACATTTCTGAGTCTTCTCATCCGTGATAAAATAAGGCGAAATGTAACCTCTGGCTAGCTTCATTCCTTCCACTACTTCCAGCTCGTTATCTAAAGTGTTTCCGTCCTGTGTAATTGAAGAACAATATAGAGGTCAGGCAATCATCAAGTGATCTAATTACTAAGCATGAAAAGCAAAGTACGCTTACAGCAACAGTGATAACCCCTTCCTTCCCAACTTTCTCCATGGCTCTGGCAATTAATTCCCCGATCTCACGCTCCCCATTTGCAGATATAGTGGCAACCTATCAAAGAAATATATGTAATAGCAGTGATATATAAACCCTTTGTTCAACATTCACGAACTCTGACTTAATCAATCAGTTCCTAAATTTTACCTGTGTGATCTCTTCTGGGGTGCTAATCATAACAGCTCTACTTTTCAAATCAGAAACAACCGCACCAATTGCCATATTTATACCACTACGCAAATCCATCACATTTACACCAGCAGCTACTGACTTGCAACCTTCAATGAGTATCGCCTGAGTCAAAACAGTCGCACAAGTAGTACCTATATAACGCCAGGAAGGAAACAGAAATAAAAATTACGATATTGTCTCTGCAGAGTCATAAGAGTCAAAAGAAGAAAAAAAAAAACTCATCCAAGATTTTTGACACGAAGAGAAGGAACCTTACCATCTCCAGCAACCTTGTTAGTGGCATTTGCAACCTGTTTCACGAGCTCGGCACCAACATTCTTAGCTTTTGTTTCGAATGATATGCTTTTTGCCACGGTGACACCATCCTTTGTGATCTTTGGTCCGCCATAACTGTTCTCAATTATCACATTTCTTCCCTAACACCACCACAATAATTGAAGATGCATAATTTAAACAACTTATACATAGAACAACCAACTCCACATTGACATATATATATATATATACCTTTGGGCCCATTGTGACTTTCACAGCTTCTGCAACCTCGGATACACCCTGCAACATAGCTGCCCGTGCCCCAATCCCGAAGCTGATTTCCTTAGCCACATAGTTTCTGCTGCTTATAACCCGCCCAGAAACCTTTTTAAGGTAAGAGACAACACCAAAACTAAATCAGAATCGTAATTAAATTTAAGTTGGGCCAAATTGAAGCTATAATCTTCTACAGCAACACTGGAATCAATTACAAAATTCAAAATTCAGAATCTCAATGTGGAAACTTGTAAATTGACGAATTCTTGGCCCTTTCTCGGTTACATAAGAAGAATGCTCATAAACGGAATGCAATCAAACTCGCAAGAAAACTCATAGAGTTGAAGAAACTCACCAGTTTCCTGGAAGTAGAGGAGCTGCAAGTAGAAAAAAGCTAAATCAATGAGTAGGAATTGATCGAGAAACTCTATGAGATAAAGCTCACTGAATGAACAGAAGGAAACGTACCCGATTGAAGAAGATAACTTCGACACCACTCTGTACATTTCCGATCGCAGAAAAACTAAAGAGTAAGAAGGAGAAAGGCTTCGAGGGTTTAGGGTTTTTCTCCGGTGGATCAGAGAATGTTAATTTCGTCTAAAGAGTGAAACTTTTTAAGTGGAGAACCAAAAAGACTGGAACTTTCTGTCTACTTTTGGGTTAAGCTCGGTTTCTGTAACTTCCAAAATTAGGTTTTAAATGTTTTTTTTCCTTAGGCCCATTTGATTTTATTCCAAAACCAATTCTCTTCAATCCGCAAACCAGTCTGAATTTTACATAACCAAAAAACCGGTTTTGTTCTTTTCATCAGATACAATTAAAAAAAAAAAAACACATTCACTAAGAGAACTCACAAACAAAATCATGAGTTCATCTTTTTGTCTGCATCAGAATCATTGAGAAGGAAACATACAAAAGAGGAACAACCCCAATGCCTTTGCAAGACACAAAACTTATGGCTCTTGGTGAATCAATCCCTCTTATCAAAGACCAAAAATGAGAGGTACCTAATGGTGTAATGAATTTTTTGAGTTTCAGGGTATATTGGGCTCGTACAACAGCTTAAGCTTTTGTCTACTTCCTCGTTCTAGGAACTCGTGTCAATAGGAACCTTTTTCACAGGAGACGAGGCGCTGCTACTGCTACTACTGCTGCTGCTTTCTCCATTGGTTGTAACCACGGATTGAGCTGAGGAGTTCATAGGAGTCTGGTTACTACTATTTGTGGATGGGGCTTGTCCTTCTTCCGCAAGCTTTCTAAGGAGGTTCATGACTGTGGGAAGGAATTTGGTTGACAAGGAAAGAAGTCCTGGCAGCTGTTGTTGATCGCAGATGAAAACATTGGCAATTCAGATAGACTGTAACTGAGATCAGGGGAAAATGTGTGAATAAGGATGTTGGAAAAGTTGTCATACCGCGCCATTGCGGAATTCTTCTGAAATATTTAGTTGCACCCACAAGGCTTTGGAAACAAGGTAGGCGACAAAAAGTACTCCGAGCCATAGAGGATTTCTGCCACGGGAGATGCAGGAAAGAAAAGGAAACATGAGCGGTGTATCTCTATTATGTTAAAAAAAAACCGAGTTAATTCAAAAGAATGGGCATTACCTTAAGAGAGTCATAAATTCATTGAATCCAAGCACAACCAGGGCAAGGATTGCCCATGGAGGTGGTAGCCAGTTGTTATTCCGTCGGTTAGCTTCCTGAAAATTCAATGCAACTCTATTCAGTTAACCCTCTGAAAATTTCGCAGGCTGGTAGCAGAACCACTAAAAATAAGAAAAAAGATAAGAGGAAGCTAGAAACTACACGACCAAAAACCATACTTTTAAAAGCAATGCAAAATGTTAACATCAGCTCGTGTGGATGAACAAGCCTAACATATGTTTTGAAAGTAGGGAGTCTAAAGAATACCTGCGCAGAAATGGCCTGTGTAACAGTGTATTCTGTCTCGTTCTTGAACTGCCTCCACAGTGATTTACACTGTACAGGTGTGATCAATGTCTTTTCTGGTGTAACCTGATAGAAAGACGGCAAGGATAAGGTTCATTCATATCTCAAATGTATGAGCAATAAATATGACAACTTTTTACGTTTTCATAATACATTAAGTGAGGTTTGAACCTGCTCCCAAGTGCTTGAAGCGAGTGAATCAATTGTGCTGATACTCTTGCTAGTAGCATTGTTGCTAGTAGAATTAAACAGAGCGAGAGTCAATGTCTTTTCAATATTGTCGAGTTCATCATCCAAGCGGATAACAGCCATAACCGACAGCAGCTTCAAGGACTGCAAAAAAGAACAGAAAGATAATATCACAATCTTGAGAAATTTGCAATAAAGTCAAAGAAAAGGTGCAGAGATACTGTTATATTAGGTAGGTCTCATACAGCAGAACGAGCCATTTTTGTAATTGCTCGGATGTCCTCCTTTCCAGTCCAAACACGTGGCATTGAATCAGAATCATGGCTGAAGATTGTAGCAAATCTGAACAGAAGTTTGTTTAGTCAGTAAGTTATCTTTACGATAGAAGTTATTGGACAAGAAAACGATGAAAAGTCGTAAAAATGGTGACACCTATCCTTCATCCGCATTAATGCTCTTCCGGCCTCTTCCTTTGCCTTGGTTTCAACAATACCTCGTGCATAGTTCTCAAGGTCAGCAAGCATTTTATTCCTTGTTTCTTCGTCCATGTCAAAACCAGATAATGCGTTGGAGAGACCATACACGGCCAATTCTGTTTCCCGTCTTAGTAGCTTTCTTATTGCTGGCCATGTTTCATCATTAGCTCCATCAAGGAGAGCTTCTACCGGTCCAGATAGTGCTACATTCAGTTTTGACTGCAATAACGATTACTGTTAGGAACGTCTAGGCAGGAGTTTACACCTGTTTGGTGCTAGATTATCTAGACCAATATGCATGGCCTTTTGCTGCTTGCGCATTATATTTACCTCGTACAGAGTAGACAGTTCAGACAACTTTGCAGTACGGACAGAAGAGATATGGGCTTCAATATCACGCTGAAGCTTTTCTCGAGTTTTAGAAGTATCCCATTTTGCTTGTTCAATAACAGCCTCTGCAAGAAATTAAATCCTTTGTGATTCCCATTGATGATGGATATCTTTTAATGCGTCTTTGATATTATAATCTCCATGTTCCTACATGCTATCATACATCACAGTACTTTTTAGCAGTAACATCAACAATAAGCTATACCTTCACAGCCTTTATCAAACTCAGACACACAAGACTGAGCACAAGACTCCGCAGAGGATGAAAATCCTTCTCCAGCATTCAGGGCCTTCTCAAAAGCATTCTTGAAGTTTTCAAGTGCTCCGGATCTCAAATGTCCAAGCACATCTTGGAAAGTTGGTTGAACAAGCTGGATAGGAAAATAAGAAAATGAGTGCCTAGGACAAGGTATCTACCTTTTTTACCCCAAAACAAGTCTGGATGTTTCCAGGCAACACGTGATGGAAACAAAACACACGTATAACAGTCACAAGATAAGAGAATATGCATTACTTGCAATAACTTTTCTTCCAGCTGTTGTCTCTTGGATGATCTTACACCTTCTTCAAAGTATGTCGCTTCTGTGTCATACCTATGAAAAAGTCAGGACATTTATGAAAAGGCATCTCCAACCCTCCTAGAATTAAATATATGAATCAAGGCCTACAGATCAACAAGGTTTGCACACAGGAAAAACTGTGCAGAAGAATTACGCAGGATGTTCTTACTCTGATAAGGAAGATTGAAGAATCGAGCTCAATTTTTTTCCAAATCCGGAAACAGGACCAGACTGTACAGCTTCTTCCAACTCACACCAATTCTATACAAAAATTGAAAATATCACAAGTTAAACATGAATATTAACAAAAGGACCGTAGAAAAGGATAAACGCGAAGTACTAAGAAAATTCACCTCATTTGCGATAAAATTAGAGAACTTCTCATTGGCGATTTCCTCACATCGCACTGTTGCTACCATGACCTACGTATAGGCAGAGGATAAATAACAAGACACGAGGGAACAGTGAAGTTTGGGTGGTAGGGTGCGAGCCTTTAGTAAGAATACTACCTTGTGTGCCGGAAGATCCAAGTCTTTGTTGTCTTTGATGACTTGCCACATCTGTTTTGCACTAAAAGCAAATGCATTGGCAGGGACAACTCCTCGTCGATCACCAGCAAGTCCACCAGGTGCGACAGATTGGAAAAACCGTTGTCTCAAGTTATAGACCTTTTATTGAAAGAAAATATTTAATAGAACAGCGTTAGTATCACCTACAACTCCTCTTTGAACAGACACAAAATTTTGTTTTTATAATCTAAAGCTAATTGTGAAAGGACCTGCTCTTTAAATTGCTCTTCCTTTTCTTCATAACTAGAGAGAGCAACTACTTCAACCTGTCACAGAAGAGACAGCTTCATTTCTTGATTCTATAAAAAGAAGAATGATACATAGTTCTTAACCAACGATCAAGCAGACGTACATTGAAGAAATCGCTAAGTGGGGTTTCTTTGTGTGCTTGAGGTTTGGGGACTGAATCCCATATCTGCATTTAAGATATAAACGTAAAGAATTGCACTCGTACTAGTAGTCAAAGACTCGAAGCACATAAAAATTAAATATGGTTACTACTTTTACCTTTTGAATGTCTTCCCTCAGCACTGGTTCTAAATTTTCTAGCGGTGTCTGCAAATATTCAGAAATTAGAAACATCCACAACTGATAATCGGGAAAACAGATTGATACGAAAATAAAATACAAAATGCAAGCTAGCACTTACTAACGCGAAAACAACAAATACATACCCGTGTTTTATCTCTTATTACAAACATCAAAGTCGTCTTCCGAGGACTAAACAACCGCATCATAACCTGATCGCATGTAGCAGGAAAAGGAAAACAGTGTTGAGACTTCAGATCAGAGATAACTCATCCTGATAAAAAAAATTGCTGACAATTACCTGGAACACAGTCTTTAAAAGAGGTTTATTTGCTGCTTGTTCCCGACCAATATCATGACACCACCTGCATAAAAAATCCAAAAAATAGTACAACGTAAGATAAAGATGACAAGATATCTTATTAGCTAGTAATTCGAAGAAAATAAAAAAGCAGAAAATCACTTACATGTTTATTAGAACAATGTCTGAGACTGCAAGTGCAAAAAGAGCACTCTGTTTCTCAAAAGCAGTATCATCCTAGTAGCCATTACAAGAAAACTGTGTAAGTAAGCCATTTCTGCACTTGTGCATTCTTTTTAGACAGCAATTTCTTTCTGAGATTCTTTGCATTTACCCACTCCATGAAACCAAGTTAAGACTTCTAATCAGTACAATTCATAATTCAATCAAAGGCATTCACAATAAGTGCAAAAGCTAAAATTAAGACAGACTAACTGGCATGTGGTGCAAAATAATAAAAGAGCCAAATATAAGAAGAGGTACAAGTTTATACACCTCTCCACGTTCTCTCCCATCCGTACCCTCTAAATCCATCACAACGGTACAAGGCTCAATTCCAGCGCATCGAGCAATCCAAATTCCCTTGGTCGTCTGAGACCTAAAAACAAGGTATTTCAAAGGTTAGAGAATCCCCAATTACAAGCTAAGCACTCTTCGGACAAAGTATACAAAGGACAGACAGAACGTGCCTTCCTCTAAATGCATCCATTTCCTTAAAGTTTGTTCCAAACAGATGATTCAATAGCGTACTCTTCCCTGGAAAATCAATCAGAATGACAGAAAATCAGACCATCTACAGGCAAGTAGATCCAGAAGAAGCAAGAATTTACACCGACTTTGACATTCGAGGATCTGATACATACCACTACTTTGAGGACCCATAATCGAGACAACCGCATACGAAAGACCACATTCTTCCAATTTAACCTCCTTGATAAAATGATCAACACCAGAAACATTAAAGGTCCCATCTCCATCAATAAGCTGGGTAGAGCAAGCGGCATCTGCGATTTCCATACAATAAAGAATGAAAGAAAGAAAATAAGCAACTATGTACAAAGTAAATACAGCATTTGAATGAAGCAAGATCTTCCCAAATATTAGGAAATGAACCTGAAAATTTCAGTCTTCTTATTCAATAACAACTTCAAAATCTAGCCTTTTTTGTCTTTCCTCTTTTGCATGAGTGTTCCCTTAAAACCCAGAATCCTTAATTCTGATGAACACTAAAGGATTTTCAATTGATTCATCGCATGTTCCTAACATCTCAAATAACTACTAATCTACTAAAAACCTAACCATGTTTCAGATTTTTTCCAAATTTCCTCAAAAGTTAAGCAAATCTAACATCGAAATCATCAATCACACTAATCTGCTACACATATGAAACAATCACCTACCATCTTACGAGCAATCAAAATTATACAACAGATAGATCACAACCCAAATCACAGAACTTACAAAGAAACTGAAATCGAAAACGAATAATGGATGGTCAAAAAAATTGAAAACTGATCAGATCAAAAGAGAAGGAAAAAAACGGATCCACGAGATCAGGGAACATTTATGATGAGCAAAGAAAGGGAATGAGTATATAAAGTACCCATTATCGCTCAACGACGCGCAGATAGAGAGCGATGAATGAAGAAGAGAATGGTGAGAAGATAAGAGAGAGACTGAGATCTCAATCGAAAACTCGAGCTTTGATGGCACCTGTGCTTTAGACGACTGCTTCTTCTAAGGTCATACGAGCTTCTTCTTTTAAATCAAAAAAGATAAAAATGCCAAAAAGCGATTAAAAATAATTTACTTTTCCCAATATCAATTCCAATACGACTTTATTTATAATTTTTACCCAAACCTTCACGCTAAAAACAAAGATTTTAATAATAAAAATTAGATTTATTCGATTTGTCAAATATTTTTTAATAATTTTTTTCATTGGATTTTGGTTCCAAATATTTACCTCCAATACATACTCTTGCTAATAGAAATACTATCAACCAGAAAAAAAATACGGATTGGTATATTTCATTTATTGATTAAAAAACTAGTTTGAAGAAAAAAATTTAATTATGTTTTTTTTTAACAAAAGAAATTAATAATTATGATATACTCATTGCATTGGTAGATGCCAAAGAGATTTTGGGTCCCACGTGGGGACCTATATACATTGATTCGTGGCTGGACAATAATGGGGCCCACTTAAAAGCCCAAAAAAATTAGTATTAGTTGGGATCCCACCTTTGCCGCCTCTTCACCTTTTTCTACAAAAGTTGGACGGCGTGATCGGCTCCGGTTTAGTAACCACGTGGAATCTCCACCGTCCGATTATTTTTTTCGCTGGCCAGAATTTAATGAAATGACATTTTCTGGTGTTAGAAAAGTCTCTCAAAATTCAAGTATGGTTTTTTTTTTTTTTTTTTTTTTTTNTTTTTTTTTTTTGACAAAAATTCAAGTATGGTTAAACCTCTATAAATTAATATTATTAGAACGGTGATATTTTATTATTTAAAGAGTTATAAATTTATCGAGAAACTATTTTATTCAAAAATTAAATTTGAGACCGATAAAATATATTGGTTTACCGAGATATTAATTTATCAGAGTAGTAATTTATAGAGGTTATATTGTATTATGTAGCAAATTTACTTATATGGTCTTGAACTAGTTAAGATGCATAATGCATATACAAAATGTACCCATTTTTTGAGGATAATGTTGAATTAAATGACTAGATTTCTATGTCTTTTGTGAATAAAATTATAGAAATTATTTAAATGCATAGTATAAATTCAATAAACTAATAAAAAATTTATTCTCAAATTTAGTGTCTAATCTAAATATTTTTCTAAAATAATAAAATACTAAATTTTGATTCGTGCTAAGCACGGAATTAAAATTAAAATTTAAAATTGATTATAAACTGAATTATGTATTTTGTAATGTGAAATAGTTAAAAAATTTGTATACTTGTTTAAAATATCGATAATAAGAGTTTAGATATCGAGAGTTTTATATCAATATATGGATAATGAAATATCATATCTCGCATTCTCATCTGATTATTCAAAATTTCATGATTATATATCTAAATTTAGATTTATTATATATAGTAAAAATATAAACAATTTATATTTTAATACATATTAGAGATATAACTATACAATTATTAAATGAGAAGTCAAGTTGACTTGGCGTTCATGCAGAGTGCGTTGGTGATGTGGAGTCACCAGAATTTTCCTCGATAAATAAAAAAAATTCGGCAGAAATATCGTAGTGCATGACGTGGCAAAATCTATGGCGTTCGTTTTTTTATTTTCTTGTGTGGCGTCGCAGTATCCGTTCGTTGTTTTTTTTTCAACCAATTTTGAACCGTTTTAATCCTGCGCGAAATTACATATTTATCTTTTTTTTTCAACCAAACATTAATTAGATAAAGTCTCCCAAATTGGCTATCCAATTTGGTGAATTTAAAGCATGAGCCTCGGACTAGACTATCTGCTTGTGTAACGCGGAATGTGAACCAAGCTGAAGGCTGGAAAAAGACCACGAAGAAGCTGGAAATCCTGAATCAGCGTATAAAGGGCCGGCCAACCATCTGGGTCTTGAAAGATGCTTATAAGCTCCGCACAGTCTGTCTGGAAGGTCTGACAATCTATTCTTCGGTTATGTACTTCTGTCATCGCCCATAATAAAGCTTCCATTTCTGAGTGAAGCGATGTGAGACTCCGACGTTGGCCTTTTGCTCCCAACAAGATTACCGTATTATCTCTATATGTGCAGATCCACCCAAGCCCAGAGGTGAGATCTGATTGTGTCCAAGAGCCATCTATTCGACAGATTAAACCTGTCGATTGAGGTTCCATCGGCGGCTGTTCTTCGTCATTATGGACGAGAATTTGCGCTTCCTCCCAAGCTGCTAAATCTGTTTCAGCAGTCCTTTGGATCTCCTCTACATCCATTTGTACCCCTTGGAAAATTTTATGATTTCTTGCTTTCCATATTAGCCATAATAACCAGGGGAAAAGAGCGTAATGTAACGGATCATGGGTTTTCAGAGGACTCCGCCAAAAAAGATAATCCATATTAGAGTAAATTGAGGTTGTTAGAAATGTCTCCATCCTCTCTAGACGTTTGAAAGCGTCCCAGATACGCCTGACAGTGTTGCACTCGAAGAAAACATGATTAATTGTTTCCTCACATGAACCACACCGTTTACAGGTTGTGTCGCATCCTATACCTCTATGAATGATTCTGTAGTTACCGCCAAACTCCTATAATAATTTTCCAAACGAGATGTTGTATCTTCAGTGGGCATTTTATTTTCCATGTGAAGCCTTTAAATCTTCCAGACATGGGCTCCAACCATTATTATTGGTCCTAGTTATTTCCATAGCGTTTAAAATTTTGTAGCCCGACTTGACCGTATATTGTCCCGATTTTGTATAATGCCATACCAAGCCATCATGAGTGAAAGTACGACTTGGATGATGTTGGGGTCGAAAACGGTAACATCGAAATCGACGCCCGAAACTTCCAGAGGCCTACAAACACAAACTTCGAAGCGAAACGAAATTGCCAAAGGCGTTGAAGAAACACTTCGCTTCGGAGGAGTGTCTGAACGTCGATCGACGCCAAACCTATGAATGAGTCCTGAAGCCGATCTAGGCGACAACTGNTGAATGAGTCCTGAAGCCGATCTAGGCGACAACTGGAATCGAGACCGGGGATCCTCCTTGGCGCCAACCGGCGCCAGGACCAAGCACGGC
>OVAN01003936.1:0-27343 GCA_900406275.1 Anastatica hierochuntica
CCTTCTTAGATGGGCTTCTCTCTCTCTAGCTCTTCTTTGTTTTGAGTGTTGCTTTTCAATGATTGTTGGATCAGTGTCAAGAAGTCTTGTATTTGGCTCACTTCTTGATCTTGTTATCATGTACCTTCACAAATCNAAAATCAACAAAAGAAAGTAAGAAAGTTATATATAATAAGCAAAAAGATAGAATCCTAGTCCTTGAATCCTAGAAATCTCTTTTAAGATTCTAGCTAAAGCCTAGTTCCTCGGCAACGGCGCCAAAACTTGACTTAGGAGAATCTAAACAAGGAAAATACACTAAGGCTCCTAGTCTAGATGAAGATCTAGTAAGAGATTGTCACGGGTCTCTACTAAACCAAATCAAAGAGAGGCTAACCATAGTGATTGTTCAAATAAAGAAAGCATTAACAAAATAGCATAAAAGTAAAGCAAGCAAAGAGTAAACTTGGATCTAATCAAGAGAAAGGAGGATCTTGAGACAATGGTTATGGGTTCGGGTTCAATCTAGAGATGTAATGGACTTAGATAAGGCTTTATCAAAGGACCTAGCTATTTCTAGACCAAGGTCCCTTTTTTCGATCAACTCACTCTCGTGACGGAGATCTATTCACCCATACACACTACAAGGCTCAACTCTCGTTTGTTTCCTATCTAAGCATGTAAGTGATAGTGAGTCTCAAGCCTTTATAGCCATTTAACACCTTGGTGTCCATAAAGGTAAACTACTCTCATAGCTCAAGATGAAAAACATAGATCTAGTTCTCACAAGCATTTCATCGAACACTTTCTAGGCGTCTTTGAGCAAGCAATGAACTTTGAAGAACTAAACTAGACCTAGTAGAAATCATGATAAGATCTAGCCTAAACATCCATTACAAACCCTAAATATAACCCTAGCCTACCATTACTCAAGATCCAAGAAGAATCTACTCACAAAAAGTCATGGAAATCCAAAGACTTAAAATGGGTCTTTGAGCTCCCATGGTTTTAGAAGAATAGATCTAAAGAGAGAGATTAAAGAGAAAAGATCCAAAGAACTTAAATAAAACAAAGAGTTATTACAAGATCTTTTAGTCTTAAAATGAAAGCAAATAAGTGTCTAAAGAGTTGCAAAAAGATGTAGATAGATCCTTTTTTGTTCTTGGAGCATAAGGATGTATTTATACTAAAGAGAGAGTGAAGGAAGCCCTAAAAAAGGGTATTTTCAGCCAATATTGTCAGTCATCGACCTCCCAGGTCGATGAGAGCCAACTTGAGGTCGATGGGAGCCAACATCCAGAAGAGAAGATGTTGTTTGCTGTAAAGGTTGTTGGCCATCTACCTTAGGTAGCTGGCCATCGACTTCCAGGTCGATGGGAGCTCCCTTTTAGCAGTTTTGATGGCTTCTTGCTCCTCTTTGATGCCTTGTTGATCTCCAACTCTTCCATAGCCTTTTTCTCCTTTNATCTCCAACTCTTCCATAGCCTTTTGCTCATTTTCTCCATGATTTCTTAGCTTCAAACCCACCTTGAATCCATTCTTAGAACCTCCATAGATCCATCAAAAGTTGCACCTACAAAATGCAAAGAAAATGCATGCAAATGCAATATGTTCCTAAACTAGACTCTAGACTCAAACTAATGCTTTCTAAGACTTAAATGTCATATATACAACCTAAAAGTGGATGAAACTAAGCTAAAATGAACCTAATTATGCATGAAAATATATACATATCATAAGTATACAATGTCAAATTATCAATAGAGAAAGCATTGGGCAATGGGAAAATCTCAGGTTATCAAGGATCGAATAAAACAGATAAATAGATTGATAAATTCATAGGTTTGTCCTAGAACTCAAATCATGAAATGATAATTAATCTAATTCTGTAGTATCAATTTTATCAAAGTTAAACAACCTAAATTATTCAACAACCATTGGTAATTAAGTAAATAAACACGCATAAAGTTCAGAATTCAGAAGTTCACAAAAACTCGGGAAAATCACTCTCGTGAGAACCAAAGTTTTCCTCATCCAGAATGTTCAAGGCAAGTCAACAACACTTTCAGTGAGTAAATCAATTCTAAATGGCAGTAGGTAAATGGTTAATCAAGAAACAATCATCAAATAACAATCTAGATGAAGGACCCTAAGGAAATCACAAGTCTAAAAACCTAACAATCAATCCATGAACCCCCTTTAAAATCCCCTAAACCCAACAAGTAAACTACTAAAAACCCATCATAACAGTATATAAACATGAGGAATGATAACTAGAAAACATAATTGATTAAGAGTCAAAGGTTTAAAAAACTTAGCAATATCGATTACAAAGCGAGATCCTCTCTTAGAATCTTAATCTCTTTAAGGAAAAGGTATAGAACGAGTTCTCTGCCTCCTAAGGTCTATCTTTTCTCTAAAAGTCATGGCTCTCTCCTCACAAAAGGCTAAAAACAAGTATATATATACAATTAGGTCAAGAAAAGTCGATTTAGGTTAAGTTAAGGTTGAGAATGGCTTGAGACCGGTTTAGGGGTGATTTTTTGCTCAGACTGGTGCCAAAATGTCCGCCAACCGGTCATGCAGAATTTTGGCACTGGTTGGTACTTCATTTTTGTCAAAACTCGGTCACAGTTCACTTCTGGGCACATTCCAGATTAAGGACAGACGGACCAGTCTTCAGTAAAATGCTTATAACTTTTGATCCAGAGATCCAATTGCCTTGAAACTAACTCCATTTGAAAGCTAACTCAAAATTTTATTTTCTATCAGAATCTCATCAAAATATATATCATGGAAGGCATTCATCTGAGATGAGCTCTTAGATGCATGAAAACTGATAAAAAACTGACTTTTGCTCCAAATAAGTCCAAATTGCTCTAGAATGCATTGTTCGACCTGAAATGACTTTTAACACTACAAATACAAGAAAACTATTATTTTTTATTAAGAAAGCCATAAAAACTGAAAAAATGAAAAAAATTAAGATAAAACATGTAAAAGTATGGTTTATCAACTCCCGCAGACTTACCTTCTTGCTTGTCCTCAAGCAAATAAAATCCAAGAACGAAAAAGAGGTTTGAAAACATGGAAACTTACCTGAACTTCCCAAACTTATTGGTGACTTTAACTATCGTAATACACTAACACTAGAGTCAACATTAGATAAAACCTTCAATAATTATCATAGGTCAAGCAACGTCCCCAATTCAGCCACAATCAACAAGAGTGACCCAGGGTCTCCATCACTACTCCTAAATTCTACAGCGTGCAGTCTTTTTGAGGGAGTATCGATCAAAGAACACATAGACTTAACTCAATCAAGATCCTAACATTTTACAGCCTACAAATCGGTTCCTTTCCTCTTCTTTATTCACTTTTAAATGTTTTTTAAGGTTGATTTTCCCTACTTTTCTAGGGTATCATTTTATTTTTTCTATCAACCTCTGAAAATCGATTTTTCTCTACTTTTCTAGGATATCATTTTTTTTTGAAAAATTACCTACAATGACTCTAATTTTGTATATAATGACTAGTATAAGTCTTAAAATTTTAAAATTACTAGAATAACTTTAAGATATAGTGAAAAGACTAAAAACCCTAAGGAATTATTTTAAAAAAATAATCAGCCATTTAAATCAAAATTAAGATATTGGTTTTTTTTATAAAAGTGTCTATTAAGAACACGATTAATTGAAAAAAATGGGTTTCTATGTTATTTATGTTAATATGGAATTTTGGTTTACCAAAGTAAACCAAACCAAATCTCATTATTTTTTAATAAATAAAAATAAAAATGAAATTGTTTAAAAAACAAATCGATTTGGGGAAATAGTAGAACCCTAAATCGTTTCTCTTCTGAGTCTTCTCCATCGTCATCTCTTCTTCTCCATTGTCATCTCTTCTTCTCCATTGTCATCTCTTCTTCTTTCACCTCTCAAATAAGTTGATTCGAATCCTCCTTAGTCCTCTTCATCTCTTATTCTTCGATACAGAAACAAAAAAAACTTGCGACTTGCATCATCTTCAAGCCCGACATCGACCCATCACCTAGGCGCCATCGGTCTACAATCTATGATGGCATCACCTCCAGCGGCGTCTCCACCGGTTGGTAAATTCTTCAACTTCTTCTGATAAAACTTCACGGTAAGAAACCATCTCATCTCTTCTTCTTCGATACATCAATTATTGATATCATAGAAGGAAAAAAGGAAATTTTTGAATTAACCCAATTCCTTTTGGGTTAAAAATATTACAAGGATATTTATGGCTCAACAAAAAATTATTGATATCATAGAAGAAAAAAGAAATGAAACAGGATTATTGTTGTAGTTTTTTTGTGAAAAAGGATGTCTTAAGTTTGCATTTCTCACTTAGAATTATTTTCAATTAGAAGCTATATAGTATTAATGTCTGAAAAAGTCGTAAAACAATTCTTGTTTTAGTTTTTGTTTTGGATCAAACGATTCTTGTTCAAGCACTCATGAATTTATACTTGAGTAAGCAAATAATTGAAATGCATTAAGACACTAAGACAATGTAAGTCATATTTCTAATACTGTAGTATATAATGGTAACCTCATTGTCTCGAATTATTTTTTGAATTAAGGTTTTTCTTGGAGGACAGTTCGAGTTGCCTTGTGTTGTTGTTTCTTTTTAGATTAATTGGAGTTTGCACAGGGAATCATGTCCAAAATGTTGAAAAACAGATCTTATCATCTTCAAATTAATATAATTAGCTAATGTTTAGTTGATAATCTTAATTTTTTTGGGTTTTTTTCTTGCCAATTCGCACACCAAGAATAAACCAAGTTCTCTTTAGTGTACTAACATCTGTCTTAACAATTGGTATTAGGACTAGTTTGGTGATTCAATTCACTCTAACATGTTGATATGAGCATCTGTTTTTGGCATGGTCAATTTCAATGAAATAGAGTAATATAGTCACATGATTTGCTCAACTTCATTTCAATGACTGAGCTTATGCGGAGCTTTTTCACATATAGTTTAATGTTTGTTATATTTTCTGATCCTTATCACTTATATTTCAGGGATGGCTTCTTCATCAAAGGCAGTGGTGCAATATCCTAAGCTGCTCTATCCAGAGGGTAAATCACCATTAGAATGCATGAAGATAAATCACAGTTGCTTTCTGCCAATGGAAATCATTGGGTGGGGCTACACGTCGATCTGCCAAAAAAGGTTATTAATATTTTTGAAAGCATCTTGACTGTGGTGGACACATATAAGAAAATGCGAGAGGAGTGTAGGCCATTCACTACGATGATTCCTGCTTAACAAGATGTTGCCTGATACAAAGCGTAGGAAGGGTAAGAAACAGTTTCTGGTTAATAGATCCAAATCGATTCCACAGAACTTGAATCGTGGCGATTGTGGGGTTTATTCTTTGAAGTATCTTGAATGCACAGCTATTGGATGTGGTTTTGTTGATCTCGATGATGGGAGCATTTAGGCGCTTTGCATAAAGATGGGTGCAGGGATTTATGATGAGATAGTTGATGTTGCAGGTTGAGGAGTTGATGATTTTTAGTAGTAGAACCTATAATATTCGGCCGTTTTGCTTAGTAGTAGCACTTCTCTATATTCGACTTTAGTTCAAGCATTTTCGTTGCTTTTTGGTGCTTCTATATTTGCTCCTTTTTTGGTTGACGAAGCACCATCATTTTGTAGTACTTTTGGCATAATTTACAGAACATTCCTTTTCATGTCATATTTTCGGTCTAATGCTAATGCTAATCAACGTAAATTACAGAACATGAAGAAGTCTTCAACTTTTCTTCAAAGTAGTTGTCTAATGCTAATTAATGTGCACAAGTCTTTAACGTAAATTACACCACATAAAAACGAGATCAATTCAAGAAAAACACATTCATCAATTGATGGGACAAGTTTTGCAATTATGGCCAGCTTGATTGCAAGTAGAGCACACATGTTCCTTTCTTGGTCGTTTCTTACTTGCTACTTTCTCTAGAGCAGATTGAATCATTGAGTTCATTAGTCGTACTGGTGGTTGGCGGATCAATGGAGGTAGATACTCTATATTGGAAACTTTTTCAGGTACGGCTAACTCAGAGTCTCTTGGCATTACAGCGTTGTTGTATGCGTTGTACAAATATCTCCTCCTAAAGTAATTATGGCAAAGTGCTATACGAGATACCTTCATTGCCTCTGCAGCTGCTATGGCATGAACGCAAAGTATTTTCTCCAAGTCGAATCTACGACATGAGCATGTTCGTTGGGTTAGATTTACTACATGCAATGTTGATACTCCTGTCACTTGAACCTGATGAATATCGATCGGTTGAACGTTAAGAAACTTTGCATACTCCATCCGACCCTGTCAAAATTTTTTAATTACAATGTTTAGATGTTTTAACTATACTTATCTGCAAAAAATTTTAGAAAAAATTTACCGTTAATAGCTTCTCCACGCCACGAGTAAGAGCAGTCTTTGTCGACGTTGCGTCTTGTCTCCTGGTGGCAAACCATCGAGTCATAATTAGTCTGATTGCTTCCAATAACTGAACAATTGGCAAGTTTCTGGAAGTTGAGAGAGCTCTGTTCATTGATTATGCTATATTGGTTGTAATGATGTTGTATCTATCTCCAGGAAAATGCACTCGTGCCCACGTTGAAACATCAACCTTTTCTCCATGCAACGCTGGATTCAAAGCTTTTATCTCATCGAATATGGTTTCAAAGTCAATTTGTCTGTAAGAGTTGGCCGCTCTTTTCACCATAGAAAATGATTCGCATCCACGAAAACATACCAAAGTATTCTTGTACAAATGATACGTACAAATCCCCCGACTTGCCATAGGGTAAACTTCACCAATGGCATTTCTGATAGATTTATGCCTATATGATATAATAGCAAGTCTTGCATCATCCGGGATAATGCAACTGAGTTGGCGGAAAAACCATTTCCATGATTCATCATTTTTCGTATCTACTATGGCAAACGCTAATGGAAATATCTGAAAATTTCCATCTTGAGATATGGCAATCAAAAGAGTCCCTTTATACTTACCTTGGAGAAAGGTTCCATCAATGACCACAACTTTTCTCATCAAAGGGAATCCGATAATACTAGCACTGAATGCGAGAAATAGATATTTGAATCTATTGTTATGATTCACTTCCAAACGAGCCATTGTACTAGGATTAGCTAGTCTGATCTTATATAGATAAGCAGGCAACTCCTCTTCTGCAGAACCCCTAACCAAATCGCTTGCACATTTAAGTGTCCGATGAGCTTTCCAGTAGTCGATCTGTTTTTAACAACGAAAAATGTGAAATAAATGCGTAATTTATGAGGAGTTGAAAACATAAGAAACATAAATCAATTGTTGTGAACAAACCTTGATTCCAAAACTCATGTTTATTGCTTGAGCTACATGGTTTGGTAGAACTGTAGAATCGACTCCACTAATGTAGTCTTTGTATAGAAGACCAAGAATTTTCGGAGTAGCTTGTCTCGAACGAGCTGATCGTTCAGTAACGGAGCAAGTATGTTCTGAAACATACACGCGAATAGTAAACTGAGTAGAATCACCAATAGGCGTTGCCCTCACTTTCCAAGTACACCCACCAACCCAACACTTAACCTCCCAAAGTGATGGTGTCGATTTTGCTACATTGAAATTCAAATGTTTCACTACGGTTAAAACTTTCATTTGCGTTTCTAGTGCATCCTTTGTTTTGTAACGCTGACCGACATACAGATCAAAAGCACGCAAGTCTAGATTGACAGCCGGAAGTGTGCTCAACATTTTTTTTTGTGTGATCTTTGCTCATCTTCGTTACCAGTCCCGTAACTAGCAAAGTCCTCATCAGTAGAAGATGCTCCATCGGAATCATCGCAATAATCAAATCTATCACCAACCTCCTCGCCGCTATCGTACTCGTCATCAGAAGCATCATCTCCAGAAGTTTCAATGATGTGGTCTTTGGCCTCTACGAATTTTCTATCTGCAACATTGGTGTTTTTCTTCACATCAACGCATAATCTAATATTCTCTGCTTTGGATTGTCCCAAAAAGCAATGAAATTGACGACTATTTCCTACTCTGATCGGTGGTGTATCCTGAGATAATCTCAGTAAATTTGTTCTTGGTAACATGTAACTCAACGATAACTCGTATATTTCGCTATCCAATCCGTAATCCTCATAAATCATTACCACAAAGTCTTCAAAAGGTGTGTTTTCATCCGCTGGAAGGAGTATACTCCCTCGTTCATTATCAGCCAAAAATTGCCATCGACCCTTCTCGAGAATCCATTGACCACAAACAATAACGATATGATCCATATCCCTTGATAAAAATCGTTAAGAAATCAACATAGATTTTGGAAACAAGATATGAAGAAGAAGGAAATAAGTTAAGAAAAGGTAGTTTACGTAAACAATGGTGAAAAAAAACCTGAAACGTGATTGCTGGAGATTAGGTTTAAATTCACTAAACCGAATTTTGGTCTAATTTAAATTACAAAATTTGGTCTGGTTTTTACAAAAATCTGCCATGAATGTATAAATCTGCCACGACTGAACAAATATGTGATGAAAAACTGCCACCAAAACCCAAGTCATCTCAGTAATTTCATTGTGGAAAATTGATGTTATAAGTCTATCATTAAAGACGACAACTGATGAAAGTCTGCTATAATTATTAAAAAAAACTGCTACCAAAGAAGTGTTAGTTTAGTAAATAAGTTTCGAAAATAACATAACTAGGGACTTGTTCGAAAAGTCTGTTATGTCACAATTTCAAAAATCTGCCAACCATATAAAGTCTATATAACAAAACTGTCGCAAATAAATTTAATCTGCTAGTGAAAAATAAATCTGTCGTAACACTTAAGGAAAATAGGAGAAAGTATTGCAGTAAAACTATAAATCTGCTACATTTAAACATATCTATTATGTCGTCTGGTAGACTAACTAAACAAATCTATCAAAAATTTAATTCTGCTATTAAAGTCTATCATACACAAAAGTCTAACTTGTTCAAATAAGTAACTGTATGGCTGACTTTTACAACATATTTATACACGGACGGAAAAATTTTATTTTTTGTCAAAAAACTGATATTTATGTTTTTTCACCAAAGGAATGAGGGGTATTTAAGGCATAAAAAATATTTTAGTAATTTCTAAAAATATGAGTTATACTAGTCATTTAGCATAAAATGAAAGTTATTTTAGTAAACTTCCCGTTTATTTTTCTACAAATCTCTTTATTTTTTATTTACTTTTTAAGCGCGTTTGGTCTTATTGGTTCATTCATTGCCTTACATCCAAAATCCATCAAATATAAGCATCATTCTGAGAATTTTTATTAAAAGGAAAGACGGGAACCGTAGACTAATGTTTTTGAATATGAAGAGAAGTCTCATTCAATGTATACCAAGCCCCAAGAAAATAAAATAAAGTTTATTAAGTGTTGACTGGTTTAGGATTATCCGGATATCAAGTGATATGGTGCATTGGTTTGCTGATCCACTTGGGCTTTACTGAATGGTTAAACTGCTGTCAAGCACTGACACTATGGACAATAGTCCTTAGTCACTTGGTTAGTTCAAAGTCAAGCTCGTTTTTGGACTATTTTGATTCAATGGAATTGTTTTTTGTCTTGAAATTTTTTGAAAACCACTCAAAAATTAAGAAAAGAATCAAAATTAAAGAAAAAGAAGCATTGGTAACAATAAGAATCCCCCAAACTTAACTTACACTGTCCCGGTGGAAAATCAAGTGAGGAAGGTACTGAAAACTATTGGAAAAGAGAGGGAATAGAAGTTACTAGGATGTTGGTAATATGGAGAGTTAGACGGTCATTTTTGATGTTTCGGCATACCGAAATGAAGAACAATGGTCCGTTTTTGCAATCCGGGAAGACTGCTCCGACCAAACTGAAAAATTTCTACAAAATAGCAAATTTGGTTAGTAAATTTAATTATAAAGGTTGAAGCTCATACTAATGTTGTTATGGCCGAGTTTGGTCACTTCGGAATACTCGGTTTGGCTCATCTTGATGAGGAACTGGGTTGGTGCGATTATGACTGTTCCAAGGCTGATTTTTCTTAAGAAACGCCTTATTCATATGCCACTAAATAGTAAATTGTCAATTTGACAGATTGGATCGCTTGGCGGAGCTTGATTTGGTCTTGCCTGAGTTTTTCTTTGTTTTCTAGCCAATCCGGCGCTCCAAAGTGAAGTATGAGTGCTTCCAAATCTGCTTGGTATTTTCTTCTTAAAATTCCCACTTAATATGGGTGTTTTTAGCAATAGGATTTGGTTCAACTCCTGGATAAGAGGTTCAGAAAAACCAAATTCGTCGGTTTTGTGTCTCGTTGAGCCAAAAGTCAATGAAGATCTCTGCCAGCCTCTTTCTCAGGTTTTTCTGAAGGTATTTAATGATTTTTAGATGGCATGGAAGTTGATATGACTTAGATTGCTCTTTAGATGCCCCGGTTGTGGTCTTTGTCCCTTTAATCACATTTCCGAGCCTTGGAATGTTGATGAGAAATGGCTCTGCCTTGACTGGATAACTCATAGCTTCAAAATAATCTTCATTCTGAACACAATACTCCTTGGCATGAATTAAAAATGAAGTTCTTTCTTGGAGTTCCTTTGAAGTCTAAATTCAATTTTTGCTCCATAGGCTCGCCTTTGTATTTAAGGGTCTTCTAGGGGGTTTTAAAACCTTGACATGTCCCTTAGATCCGCTGTGAGGTGCTGGAAAAAACTTGGTTGATTTTGTGCTTGGCGGCAATAAAATGGCTAAGATGCAAGAAATTGCTCGGTTTAGGTTCCTTGTAGCTTCAAGTGTGTATCCCTGTGTTCTTGAGGTTACAATCCTAAAAATCACAATAAAATGGTACATATATGTAGAATTGACTTGGTTACCTTGAAAAATTCGTGCTTATGCATAAATCTGGCCAAGAAAATGTGAAAATTGGACATTTGGCATTGATTTTCGCGGCCATAAGCTTGTCCGGATGGGAAATGGGTTGGTTGGGATGTGGAAATAGATGGTCGGGATGGGTTAAGGCTTGAGAAAGTTTTGGACCGGGTGGTGGAATGGTGAAGACCGGAGTGTGACACCTAAGGCCTCGTGGCCAATGTTGGAGGCAAAATGCCTCAATCGTTTCGGACACAAAGCCCCTGACACCGGTCGAGGGGTGTCTTTTTGGCTGGTGGCCGGTCAAGAGAGCTCCATGGACCAGTGTTGGAGGTTGGCATGGTAGGGAGGGTTTGATCGTGGGACCGGGTGGTGGCCTGTTTTTGGGGAAACCCAGTATTTTTGACAAACGTTCAGAACATGTCTGAATTGAGTTTTCTTCATTTTCTTCCTTTCCAAAGTAAATTCTTACGAAAATCAAAGTATTAAAAAACTAAAATCATTTATTAAAAACATAAAACACCAAAATTAAACAACTTACTACTAAGATCATAGTCTAAAAATCAAAATCAAAGGAATCTAAAGAAATAAAACTTATGGATTGCCTTCCATAAAGCGCTTTTTTATAGTCAATTAGCTCGACTCCTAGGCAATTAAATGGGAGGTGGATTACTTAAGGGAATTGTTTCCCTTTCGGCGTAGTTAATGTGTGCAAGATATGGTTTGAGGTGTTATTGACTGTGAAATCTCCTCCATCTCGATTCCATAATACAACAACACTGTATGGTTTCACTTCTTTGATTTTGAATGGTCCAGACCATCTTGATCTTAATTTCTCTGGAAAGAGCTTTAGGCATGAATTGAAGAATAGAATCTGGTCATTTGGTGAAAACACTCAAGGAATAATCTTCTTTTCATGATACGCCTTAGCTTTTTCCTTGTAAGTCCGGGAATTCTCATAAGCATTGTGGCGAATTTCCTTAAGCTCATTTGGTTGAATCAATCTTCTCTCAAAAGCATGTTTGATGTCGTAGTTCAGCTTCTTTACTGCCCATTCAGCCTTATACTCGATCTCTACTGGAAGATGGCATGAATTTCCATAGACAAGATGAAAAGGAGTAATTCTAATAGGTGTATTGAATGATGTCCGATAAGCCCAAAGAGTGAGATCAATCCTTGTTGACCAATCTTTCCTTTTCTACCCCACAATCTTCTCTAGGATCCTTTTGATTTCTCGGTTAGAGACCTCAACTTCTCCATTTGTTTGTGGGTGATAAGGTGTAGCAACCTTGTGTTTAATTCTATTCTTCTTTAAGAGATTCTCAAACACTTTATTGATGAAGTGAGATCCTCCATCGCTTATCACAACATGCGGAACACCGAATCTTGGGAAAATGATCGATTTGAACATCTTCATCACCACTTTTGCATCATTTGTGGGGCTAGTTATAGCTTCCACCCACTTAGAAACATAATCAACAACAACAAGAATGTATTTGTTACCAAAGAAAGAAGGAAACAGACCCATAAAGTCGATTTCCCAAACAGCGAAAACTTCGACTTCTTTGATGAAGTTTTGTGGCATCTCATTTCGTTTGCTGATGTTCCCTTGTCTTTGGCACGAATTACACTTGGATATAAAGTCTTGGGCGTCCTTAAACATGGTAGGCCACAAAAACCACCTTGTAATACCTTGGAGACTGTTTTGAAAGTTGCAAAGTGTCCTCCATAATCCGAACCATGACAAGCGAAAAGAACGCCTGATACATCTTCTTCTGGGATGTATCTTCTAAAAATTTCATCAGAGCACTTCTTGTATAGGTATGGATCATCCCAAAAGTAGCATCTAACATCCTTCAAAAACTTCTTCTTCTTGTAACCGAAGAATTGAGGAGATTCGATGTCAGCTGCTAGATTGTTGGCAATGAGTATATACCATGACTGAGTGGACGGTATTAATTTTGAAGCTCCCTTGGAAAGTCCATAAAGATGAAATACATCTTTTACATCGTCGACGCACACTTTAGGAGTAAGTATCAAATCCTTTGTGGAGATTGAAGGGTAGAACACTCTCTTCTTGATTCTAGAGAAAGAGACTCGTCGATTAGGATAATCTATAACTGCTTCCACTTTTGAAAGGAAAGGACTCCCAAATGGAATCATAGAGTCTTTACTTGTCTCAAGAATTTGGAAATCAACAAGAACCAAGCAACCTCCTACTTGCATTGTTATATCCTTCACGAATCCATTTGAGGATCTCACATCATCTCCAAAATGAAGAGACATGGGAGAAGGCTTGATGTCGCTAATTCTCAATTGGTTTGCACTGGATTTAGGCATGAAATTTACAGTAGCTCTGGAGTCCCAAGGAGGTTCTTGAAAATCCACACCATTGATTTCACATGAGAAGAACTTCATCGGGTCTTCTATCTTATGAAGCCTCCTTTGATGTGGTGCTTTATGTGTTGGCTCATCATTTTCCAAGCTTGGTAATGGATCAGCAGCAATAACTGGATTAACTGCAATGGATTTGTGAACAATCTCAGCTGCGTATTCTTTCTTGTACAGGATGTCAATCGCCTTGCAAGATTTCAAGTTTCTCTTAGGTTTCCCAGGAAGAAAGCCACCTTTTGTCTTCACACCTTCTGCATTTTGAGCAACTCGAACATCAATCATTTTGACATGATTAGAAACATCCATAAGCTTCCCATATAGCCCCTCGATCTTCCCATTGAGATGATTGTACATGTTGTCCATATTTCGGGCGTTTTGCTTTAGACATTCTAGGACTTATTGAAACAACAGCTCAACCTTGTTCTCTAGGGAGGATAAGACACATCTTTGGCATGAGAAATAGATTCTAATCTCATCTTAAAGTCATTGAACGGCTGCTGCGTTTGAAGATCTTGATATTCAAAGTTTTCTCGGTTTCGGTTTTGATTGGAATTCTCTAGAACGCTTATGTAGTAAACTTCCCTTTGCTGCCCACAAATACCATTGCTTTTATGATATTTAATAACACTTCCAGCAGCATCTCTCACGTTCTCAAGGTGTTTGATATCCATTTGTTTGCTCCTTAGAAGTTGAGCAACCATAGATTTCATCTCAGAGATGTTTGTGGAATCAGAGTTTGGCTTTATTGCCTCCAAATTTCTCTCTTTAGTTGGATATGAATTATTGTTGCTCTCAGCTAGGTTGTCAATAAGGATCTTAGCTTGAGAAGTAGTGTTATTCACGAAGTTCCTTTCGCTTGCAATGTCGAGTGTCATCCTGAAATTTTCAGCAATTCCTTCATAGAAGAAGTTCAACAAATTCAGCTCCTCGAAACCATGATGAAGGCAGTCTCTTTGGTATTCTTTGAAGAGTTCTACTTTTAGACAAATTCCAGTTTTAGGATAGACGGACTAATCTTCACTAAAACGCTTATAACTCTTGATCCAGAATTCCAATTGCCTTAAAACAAACTTTATTTGAAATCTAACTCAAAATTCTAGTATTTCTCCAAATTTCCTAAAAATTCATTTAGTGGAAAGCCCTCATCTGGGATGAGCTTTTAGATGGATGAAAACTGTCCAGAAACTGACTTTTGCTCCACATGAGTCCACATTGCTTTAGAATACATTTTTAACCTAACTTTTAACACTACAAATACGAGAAACATACCATTTGTGATATATAAAAGCATAAAAAACTCTAAAAAAGAATAAAAATCTAAGATAAAAACATGTAAAAGTATGGTTTATCAGTTGCTCAGCGAAAAACGGGTCCACGCTAACTTACCGATGCGAGATATACATAATGGTAAACAAGCAACAATGTATTATAAAGTCCAACCAAGCAACATGTGCCAACACTCAAATAGATATCATGCAATGAAACACACATCCAGCCCCTCGAGAGTTGTTGATCCCGTTGGATCATCGAGGCTTGCCCCTCGCCATTGGTGATTCCACCCACTATAATCCACAATCCAATCTGCATCCCTTCTTGCGCCCATTGACTCTAGACAAAAAATATGGAAATGCCGATGGCCAGAATCACACAATTGCCATATCATGCAGCTGCCCGCACCGGTCGAGGGTAACTAGCCTATCACTGTGCTGAACATAACCTGTCATAACTAATTTTGGTACGGATCCAACAAGCTATGGTCTCTAGGTGGATACCAATGGCGGTCACGACACTCTAATCGAGTGTCAAACTCACACTACGGGTCTGTCACCAAGCAAACCCGGCACAATTAAATCCGAGTTTCTCACCAAGCAAACCCAGGAAATCAAGTTATATCGTCTCAATCGAGGTTCAAATGATATATTGACATTATCACGCATGCCATATCACATGATATTCATCACTTATCATAATATGTTATACCCTCCATGCCGAGGCTCAAACGATATAACTCAATATCTTTCAGACCATCATGCATCGCAAAATGATTAAATATCACATGAACATCATGCCATCATATAATTCCTTATCCATTTACCTATGTCCGTACCGTATACTTATCATTTTCATGATTATGTGGTTCCACAAACAACAAACATTCTCTTGTTTTCCAGACGCTAATTGCACAAACACATACGATCCTACTACTGAGACTCAACTTAAATTTTTGATTTGGTTCCGAATATGATCAGCTCCTACGGAAAATTGGGCAGAGTTTCAGACCTTTAACCTGTAGTTTAGATCATCATAAAAATAATTCACCATGTTCCATTAGTCGGTAACGGGATACGAACCTACTTCCTCACTTAGGTTACTAAACGACAAGGAAAAAGTAAAGCAGGAAGTTTTTATCTGGGAATTCTCGTTCGAACAGAAATTTCTACGATTAGAACAAGTTATGCTATAGTCGGAAAGGATTTTACACAGTCGGATCAAGTTATTTCTCAGGGAAAAGTTTGTTCTAAGGTAGGATTCAATTTGGTATGGTAAAATACAACTTCCATGGGTTTAAACAGGGTTAGAGAAGTCGTGTGATAATTTTTTCCATGAGCAAACCTTGCTGTCCCGCAAGCACGAGCTGTCGGGTAGTGGTAGCAAGGGAATAATCCTGCACAATTCGTTCGACAACACCTGTCCAGAGTCTTCTGCTGAAGCAGGCAGCCTAGTAGGTGAAGCAGGCACGCAAACAGGCAGCCTGATCACCAACCCGGGCGTAGCTGCTTCCAGTCCGAGCACATCCGGACGTGTCGAACGATGCTGTCCAGTTCTGATCATGCTGATTACTCACCGAACAGACGGGAAACTTATTTCTCCCAGTAAAAATCAATTTTCTTTAGGGAAAGTTCTTACCACTTATTCCCAATGCCATTTTCAACTTTAAATTTTAAGTTTCTCTCAAGCAACATAATTAGTATTCAACTTACCGCTTCACACTATCCGACCTATCACTCAGCTACTCTTGCGGACATTCCCTTGTAGCATTTCGCAAGCCTCATCAAACCATGTTGAGAAACTAATTCCTCGGCCAATTTGACTTGTGTCCCGGCTGTGGCTATTTGTAAGTCTTTAGACTTGACTTTCCGTCAATTCCGCTTCAACCACAGACTTTTCGGGTGCGTAGGGGTTTTATCCGAACTTACTAACACTCATCCTGACCATTCAATTCCAAAAAATTCTCTCATGCTAAAACCATTGTGAGGCTTTACCCACACCTTACAAAATCCTCAAGATGTAGATTGTTCACTAAAACCGTCCTATGTTTGTCTTCTCGGCCATTATCCTTCTTTGGTCGTTTATTAGATCTCGTCGTTTCCTAATTCTTATTGTGGGTTATCACATTCTCCCCCTCTCAATAGAATTCGTCTTCAAATTCTTAGGAATACATCTCTTTACCATTATGCATTGTATTAGTCTCAACTTTACTTCCTTTGGATATTATCGTCCAATCCCTAATGACTTCCCACTCCATTGCACTCTTTCTGCCTCTTTACATTCAGCGTCACTTATTCCTTTTTACATGCCATTCATACTTCCCACATTGTTTTAGTTTTGGCTCAGGCCATACAATCTTGCCTTATGATCTTGCTATCACGTTCCTCCCAACTAAACCATCGGACTTTGCCGTAACACCTCCAGTCAAGATCAGGTCAAAGTTTCCTTAGTCCGCCGTGCAACAACTAAACAAGAACAGGCACAAAAAATCAAGGGACCTTAACCTTTTACTAAACTGAAGACACTACAACTATTCCTCTGGTTGTTATTCTTTTCTTCTTTCATAACTTCTCCATCTTCCTGATAATTTCTCCAATATCATACCACTCGTTATCCCTTTTTTCATCGTCATTTTGCATTCATTCCCTACTAATTCCTTCCATCTTCTTATCAGCTCCCTTGCCTTTTCTTTTTATTATCTTGACTCCTCATAACATTTCCTCCTTTACTATTATTGTTCTTTGAATTATGTTCATTTCTCGAACATAACATCACTTCTTACTAACTCATACGGACTTTTTTCTAGGCTTCCTTGAATTGTATTTCAATATAATCATCTTGCTTTTCTGAGTCATCCATTCACTTCGTTTCTTCACCCCAATTCGTTCAGGCCAGGTTTCCTTAATCTGTCGTGCAACAATCAAACAAGAACATGCATGACAAATCAAGAGATCCTAACTTTTCAACAGACCTGAGGATTTTACAACTCCTTTTTTATGTATCGTTCCTTCCTTTATTCTCTAATAACTATTCCATGTTATTTCTTCTCTTCCTTTTTCGTCATACTCCTAATACTTGCATCACTGATTCTGATACTACTTCCTCCTTTATATTTCATCCTATCTTCTCATTTCATACTTCATATATCTTTCTCGTATCATTCCTTTCATCTACCTTTCAAGGTTCACCTCATGCCTTATGATTTCCTCTCATAAGCTTTTTCTTGAATCCTTCTTTTCTCCATCTAACATTTGCGATCTTATCTTTTATTTGCTGTTAACGCCTATAAGTATTCTGCCTTTACACTGTATGTCTACTTACACCCCCTTTCTTGGTTGTATCCCTTTGAATCTCTGTTGCATTCCATTTCGCACCCGATAAGGATGTTTTACACTGAACCGTGAGCATTTTCAGTCCTTTAAATTTCTTAAAGATTCTTCCTAAACCATCACTTCCTTCATAATCCTTGTCGATAAAATTCACATAGTTCTCCCCACACTAAGTAATTCGGTCATAATTGGGCTCCCATACCTTTCAGTCCATCATTCTATTCTCCTTTTGAATCACTAAATCGTACTAAGCAACCTTCACCTTCAAGAAGGTAAGAGTAACTTCTCCTAGCATTGCCCATTGCATCACACCTTCTTATTTAATTTCGTCGGTTTTTTTTAACAATTATCCTTCTAAGCATCACTATCTTCAGTACTTTTCTCTTACCACTCATTTCTTTAGCTTACTCATTCATCCCTTTTGTCACACTTATATCTAACTACCCATCCATAATCCCAAATTTCCTTTCATATCCACGTTCCCTTTTTGCTTCATCTTTGCTTCACTCCTTACTTCGTATAACTACCATCCTATTAAAGTTTTATGTCAGTGATATTCCTTTCACTGTCCCATCTTCAATGCATATTCCCCTTCATCCACTCGTCTTCGTTTATTTATCCTCTACGTCTCTTATGCCTCTTTCTTATCTTGATTCCTTTGGAGCTCTTGAATTTCAAAAATCTTTATTAAGGATTCACGCCAATTATTCCAACAATGATCCATCTACCGATCCGTTCACCCTCTACATTCGCCACTTCCTTCATGATTTACTGGACTCATTTCTCTTGTCATACCCTTACTTCTCATTACATCTTTATCTTATCTTATAATTAGATCTTTGTGGTTTTTCAAGATCCATAAATAATCTTGAGCACTACTAGCTTTACCATGGTCAGAATGACATCTTCTTCCATTTACCTTAACTCCACCCCATATGTTGTCCCACACATATGGTAATTCTATTTCCCTTCAACATGTCTTGGTCTTTTATCCTCCCATTACTTCATCAATTTTTCCAAAGACTGCTCCATCGTATGTGGCTTAATGCCAATCATCAATTGGCATTACATTTGCGGTAATGCTTTTAAACGTCTGTTTCTCATTCATGTCTTCGATACACAAGCTGCCTCTATCTCATTTCGAGTATTTATCATATCCTATTGCTTCACATAGACTTCCTTTTAATTGACTTTATTTCCCATGATCCTTTATCTATTTCCTCAATACTCCATTAACAGTTCTTCCAACTGTCTCCTAGTCACTTTATACCTAGGCTTACTCTCGTTACACTCTATCATCATACTGTAATGATCAACCATCATCACCAATTTTAATTGGAGGTTTTAGGATAATGTTTTCTAATGGGATCACACTTATGCCTTCATTTGCATAAAAGCATCCTAGGGCTAGGTTAGTCCTATGGCACGGATACTAAGGACATCTTCGAGGATGCCAAACGAAACGTAGGTGACCCACTCACCATCCGTTTCGTAAATACTTTTCCAAACAACCATTTTTCCCATTTCACTTACCTGGCATCATCCATCATCACCCACAACATGGCTTATTGTAATCCCAATAAAACCATATACAAATAACATATTATCCCCCAATCAATACCATATATCACATTCAACGCAAACTGCTACCAAAGAATCATGCATCATCATTTTATAATTCTATCATACTATTCTATCATGCAATATTACCAGGAAAACACTCAACACACATAAAATATTTAAACATACCTGGCGGTGGACAACACGATTCGACTTGATCGGCTTGCCTAGACTGAAAAACTAAATGGTGGTGTGATGGCTCTGGTGAATGTGGACATGTCTGCGCATAATGTCCTTGCTAAGCACATATCGTACATATCTCAAAGTAAGGAGTAGGGGAAGGACTGGTCTAATTAGGACATGCCTTCGAGTAGTGTCCAAGTCGGTCACAATAGTAGCATATCGGTAATGCCTCTGGCAGATGTACAATCTTTTGCGCTCATGCTAAGGTACGAAATCTTCCTTGTCGAGCTACAATCCTCACATTAGGACATGCTGCTTAACGATGTCCAAGTCTACCACAACTGTCGTATAGTGGCAAGGTCTCTGGCGGAGCTACGGTCTAGGTCAAGGACAACTCAATTAACCGCACTACAGTCAAACAAGAACATGTACGACCAACTAAGAAACCCTTTACTTAACCGAAGATGCTAGTGATGTACGCTTGAACCCTTGGACCAAGAATTCCAAAACACATTCAGGAACTCCTGAAACAAAATCCGAACATACACCCCTAGCAGAATCAACCTTGGGCCGACTGACATAAGCTAACCCGTTTGCTGGTTTGTCCCAAGCCAAGACTCCGTTTTCAGATGAAACTTAGGTTTTAGTTTATTAAACATTTTTATATATTATATAACATAGGATTAAACATTATACAACACGTATATATCCTTTAAGTCTAGTACTCCAAACGATATGTTATATAATACAAACATAGACATGACAAAATGGGGTCAGAAAACTACACCGGTCACGTTGTCTCCTCCACACCTGTCTAGTCTCCCACTAATGGTTTCCTGCAAAAAAAAAAGAGTCTAATGAGCAACAATATTGCTTAGTGAGAAACAGGGCTACACTAACTTACCGATGCGAGATGTACATAATGGTGAACTCAACAATATATCATAACGCCCAATCAAGCAACATGTGTCAACACTCGAATAGATATCATCCAATGCAACACACATCGACTCCTCCGAGAGTGATTGCCCCTCACCATTGGTGAATCAACCCACCATAATCTACAATCCAATCCAAAAACCAATCTACATCCCTTCTTGCGCTCATTGAATCTAGACACAATGTTTAAAAAACCAATGGTCAGGATCACACACTTGCCGCATCATCATGCAGCTGCCCGCACTTGTCGAGGTTAGCCAGCCTATAACCGTGCTCAACATAACCTGTCGGAACTAATTTTGGTACGGCCCCGTCAAGGTATGATCTCTAGGTGGATACCAATGACTTGCACGACACTCTACCCAAGTGTCGGACTCACACTACAGGTCCGTCACCAAGCAAACATGTCATAATCAAATCCATGTTTCTCACTAAGCAAACCCAGGACGATCAAGTTTTATCGTCCCAAACGAGTTTCAAACAATATAACACCATTATCACGCATGCCATATCATATCATATTCTTCACATATCATAATATGTTATATGCTCCGAGCCGAGGCCCGAGCTATATAACCCAATATCTCCCACAGCATCATGCATCATGAAATTATGAAATATCACATGAACATCATGCCATCATATCATTCCTTAAATTTTGGATTTGGTTCCGAATATGATCAACTCCTACGAAAAATTGGGCAGAGTTTCAAACCTTTAACATGTAGTTTAGATCAAGAGAAAAAGAATTCCCCATGTTCCGTTTGTCGAAAACGGTATCCAAACCAACTTTCTCACTTAGCTTACTAAACGACAAGGAAAATCTAAAGCAGACACATAGACATGCAGCCTGGTCACCCACTCAGGCAAAACTGCTTTCAGTTCGAGCGCATCCGCACGTGCCGAACAATGTTGTTCGGTTCTGTTCGTGCAGTTTACACACCGAACAATGAGGGAAATGCATCCATTCGATCATACTGAAATACTGAGAGATATCCGGAGAGCCTTAAATATATAGTACCGAAAGAGGTAACTAACACTATATGATAGGTGAGATGCCCGAGAGAAAACGACCTTGGAACGATCAAAATCAAAAGTTTCCCGGAGGATCAAGTTATTTAACAAAAGGAAACATGGAGATTTTGAGTACCCGCCAAGCAAATCAACTCAAACCATCAAAGATGACAGAGCAAAGTGACCATTATGAACAAAATAACCCAATTAGAATTTAGATTTTTCAAATTTTAATTTTCGGCTAACATTACGTCTTTGCCGGCTAGCTAATGAGCTTGGCTAAGCAAAAAGTGACATTTTCAGATCAGGTTGGCGTACTAAAAATTCACCATGTAACTTTAAAGATTCGAGCAACAATGACCAACTATCCAACAGGGTTCTTAACCCGGCCAAAAGATGTTTCGAGAACTCAAGAACGTCTAAATGGCTGTGTTTTTAATCCTTTCGGGAAAATTATCTGTCTAAAATGTTTAAAAACATTTTGATACCAAAAAGAACGTCCTGGAACAGTAACCGACCATCATAAATTCAAAACGACCGATCGGAATGCGAAACAACAAAGGAAAAACACAACACGACCAAGAACACGTTTTGACCGGCCGCCAAGGAGCTCAGGACCGGTGTGTGCCACACCATGGCATGCGACCGGTGCCTAGGCTCCTCTACCTTGACTAACTGTCTCTGTTGGAGCTCACGATCGGTCGGCCTGAATAAAAGGACCAGATCCTGCCGAGCCAAGGCATGCGGCCGGTCACACGGCCATACGGCCCGTCCGCGTCATTCCATGACTGGTCGGCGTGTTTTCCACAGCTTGGCCCGTGCCAAAACGTGGCCGTCGACCGATCCTAGAGGTAAGTGATTCAATTTTTTAATTTTTATGTCCAAAACCCATTTTTATAAAAATAAATCAATTTCCCCTAAAATATTAAACCAATTTCTAAGGAAAAGGAAGGAAAAACAAGGTTTTAGTTTTCACTTTAGTAGTTTTGGATCTAAAACTCTAAAAACTTCATCTCTGTCTTTAACAAATCTTAGAACCCTAAAGAACAAAATCTCAAAACCTTTCATCATCCAAGCATCAATGTATGTTCTTAAACTCTCTTTCTCTTACAGCTACAAGGTTTATGATTTAATAAATTTTTTAGATTTAGGCTTTTCTTAGCTTGATTCTTAGAAATTTCCTTTAGAAAAGCTTGTTGGGTTCATAGATTACACTTAGAACATGTTAAATAGCTTGTTTTCACTAGATTTTGAAATTTCAAATTTTTGAATTTTGAGAGCAACAAAAATCCGAAAATAAGTGTTTAATTTTGCTAAATTTGCTTGTTATAAAGCCATTTCTTTATGTATAACTAGGATATGCTAGTTATTTTGCATCATTTGACCTCAAAATTGAAATTTTTGGTGATGATTTTTTGCTAAGTATGTTGAATCCGAAAATGACTTTGAGTTTTTGAGAATTTTGAGTTCTTACTTGTTTGATGTTTTTGATTTGTTTCTCATATCATTTATATGTTTCTTTGCTATTACAGTTTCTTAAGAATATATATGGATTCTCTCTGAAGTTTATAAGAGTCTCATTGTCTCTTTCAGTTTTGATTTTGTAGGATATTCAACAATGGATAATCAGAAGAATGTAAGAAAATCAAGAAGGATAACTATCCGAAAAGAACCAGAATTGAAGATTCAAGAGCCAAGAAATCCTTCTAAACTTGGAATATCCAAGAAGTTGAAAACATCTACTAAGAAGGATTCAAGGAAGGTAACAAAGAAGCATGAAAAAGATATTGCTAGTGAGAGTGAAGCTACTTTGAGTGATGAATCGGATGGGAATGGAGAAGAGACACAAGGAGCGGATATGACTTTTGTTCCAGTTTCTCAAATCATAAATGATGTACCAAAGTCTCCACCACTAAAGAAGCAAAGAAAATCAAGAGCTAAAGGACTTAAGCTCACGATTTTGGCTCCTACGGAAGCAAGAAGAAAACTTGTTAAACCAAAATTAGATCAAAATTTCGATTATGGGGATACCCTTGCAACGATAAAGGTTCAAGCTCCATTGAAGATTGATTTCCCAACACTTGATGCTCTAGGATTGATAAGAGATGTCACTTGGTTCTCGGATGGTTTTAAGTTGAGAGCTTTTGTAGAGATTTCTTTCCCGATCTTTGAGAAGCTTACCAAGGAGTTTCTTAGCACTATTGAGCTCTCATATCCCAAGGAAAAACGAGCTAAGGCTTAAGATGGAGTTCTCACTTTCTCGGCTAGAGGTACCTCTTACTCTTTGACTATTGGTGAGTTGTGTGAGATTTTGCACTTGGAATGTTTGGATGAAGCCAAGTTTAGCTCAGATCATGCGGCCTACACCATTTGGGATCAATTTGCTAATGAGACACTTAGGCCTGAGCATTCGAAAGAGGCCATGATTGGACATCCAGTTGTTCGGTATGTGCGTAGGCTCGTTTCGCAGAGGATCTTCAGTAGGACCGAGTAGAGTTCAGTACTTAGAGATGAGTTCTTCATCCTCATCTCTCCTTTTGTTGTTAGTCCTTAGGGAGCCAAATATGGCGCTCCCATTTCTAGGAGGATGATAGATGTGAAGCATGAGGCTGCCAAGAATAGTAGAAAGTCTAGCTATAAGTCTCATTTTGGAGAGATCATCACTACTATCCTCACTTCTAGAGGAGTAGACTTGAGTGCTGAGACACTTATGGATTGTAGTGGTTTGCTGGCTCTCTGCACTTGCTAGATCTTGCTATCTTGCAGGATGGATTCAAGGTAATGAGATCTTTGCCTACCAGTTTGTGCCTCTTGACGACACAGAGACAACTTGCTACATTCTTCCTTGCTCGTCACTTCCATCTCTACAGGAAGGTCATACTCTTTTCGACCCTTTTCCTTCTCATGTTTTCAGGAGATCTGCAGAATATCCCATCCATAGCATGAGCATGAGGGACTATCGTAGAGCCAACACATTTATCGTCAAAGTTGCTGCACAAGTAGGAGGCTCACTCCCTAGGAGCATGGTTGCTTCAGATTTTGTACCACAGACAGAGTCTTTAGAGGATCTTCGAGCTGCTCTAGCTATAGAGAGGGGTAGGGGAGTTTGACTAGAGAGGATGATGAGCAGAGTTGTGTGTGTTCTGAGACACGCAGTACTAGGAGACTTCAAGAGTACTCGCTGAGAGAGAGCTGAGCCAGCGGACGATGGAGACTTAGAGAGTTTCTCTCTAGTTTCAGACTTTTGACAAGATACAGTTGAGACATCAGAGTGACTCTTCAGCCCACGCAGAATACACTCCCACACAGGATCCGTACGTAGTTGTGAGCAGCCACACCCCGAATGATTCACATTCCACAGACTTTTGAGTCTTTATCAGGTGTCATTGTTCGAGTCATTTTCTTTTCAATTTCATTTTTATTCTTATTTCTATTTTATTGAGTATGTTATTCCCCACTCTTGATTTCTTTTGCAACGAGACGGTGCAAGGTAAGTTCGGGGGATTTATCCGTTACTGATGATATTTTTTTTCTTATGTACTTTTTATTTTTATTGAGTCATTTTTATATTTTATTGAGTCAAAACATGTTGGATTATAAGATTTTATGTTGCTGGAAATTTTTTGTTTTGTCCTAACTTTCGTGTTATTCCTACAGTAGTTATTAAGTGTAGATTTTACTGAACGGAAACCTATAAGTGAATCGATCTACTAGGACGACCATGTCTCGTTAGGACTCGGATTTTTAAAGCTGGTTCCACCTTTAAAACGAATTTAATTTCTCATCCTAGGGCTTGATATACTCTGTATAGACTCCTCTTTCAGGCCTGACACTAATTCCTAGTGAGTAATATCCCTTATACTATTTCTTTCATATAAAATGTATTTAAGGTTCAATGAAATGAGCAAAGGGGAATGTAGCTTACAAATTTTGAACCCTATAGACTCATGGATACTTATTCCACTTGTGCTTAATTTAGAAAAGAAAAGAAAAGAAAAAAATAGAGAAAAAAGATCGATAGAACAAATAAAATAATACCCTAGAAAAGTAGGGATAAATCAATCCCTAAAGCATAAGAATATAATGAGATAGGACTATACAAAGGTGATTCGGTGGCTGGAAACTTGATTGAGTAGAGAGTCAATTGTTCTTAGATCGATATTCCCTCGATGAGACCACACCTTATAATTAATAAGAACCAGTGGAGATGTCGTTTCCTTTTGTGATTGTGGCTCAAATTGGGATAGTTTCTTAGCGAAAGGGGAATACGTGGAAGGTGTATGTTGGTGCTACTGTATGGAGATGACCGAGAGGACTCCGGAGCAATATTTCATAAAATAAAGGTTTGTTTCCGTGTTTTCGATCTTCTTTTTCGTTCTTGATTTTTCTTTTCCTGAGGACAAACAAGAAGCTAAGTCCAGGGAGAGTTGATAACTCTATTAATTTACCATTTTTAGTTGGATTTTTACGTATTTATTTGCAGGTTTTAAATGCTTTTTCGACCTCCATAGGTAATATTCTCTTATTTGTGATTTAAGGACTAATCAGGTTAAATCATCAAAATAGATTGAGAAATGTGCTAGTTGGACCTCGTTCATATCAACAAGAAAGTTTCATTGACGAATCATGAGTACAGGCTCAAACATTTGAGTTTTTCATTTTACCAAACTGGACAGATTCTTAGCATCAGAAAGATCGTCATGAAAGAAGGTATTTCCTTCATTGGATTGAGCTGTAATTTGGTCTGAAGTTGGCATTTTGAGTTAGATTTCATATGCAAGTGGTTTGAAGTCATTTAGAGTTGTGACCAAGGATTTATAGCCATTTAAGTGAAGATACATCAATCTGTCTCAGAAAGGAAATAAGTGGAGTAACATTTGAAGGTGTGAATGGGTGATGGAGTTTCCGCCACCGGTCAAGTGCTCATTTTTGACACACTCCGGTTACTGAGAAATTTTGTGGTCAAAGACAGATTTCAAGTCATATCTTTTGGTTTGCTTAACCAAGTTTGATTCCGCAAGAACCGACATAACCGAGGACGCCCTAGGAAACCCTATTATTAAAAATAAGTAGCTTTTAGCCTTTCGAAAGAGAGAGCCACTATTTTTTACAGAGAGTTACAAGCCGTAAAAATATTTGAGAAATCTTTTCTTTTGTTCTTCAAGTTTCGAAGTGTTCTTGAGAGAAATCCATCCCATACATTGTCATAGAGAAGATTTCTTTACTCTTGATCTAATTAATAATATTTTCCCATTGATTGCTGACGTGAGGTTTTCCGGTGGTCAAAGTTTAATATTTATAAGACCTAATACCCTACGCTCAATCCCGCAAGAGAACGAGGTCAATTGTAGTATTTTAGGGTCGTCCAAGGATTTAAAAGCTTGGATTAGTAGAATCTAAACAATGAGATTATACTAAGGCTCCTAGTCTAGACGGCGGTATAGTAAGATATTGTCACGGGTATCTACTAAACCTAATCAAAAAGGGAGAGTAACCATGACGATTGTTCAAATAAAGCAAGCAATGATAATATAGCATAAAAGTAAAACAAGCAAAGAGTGAACTTTGGATCTAATCAAAATAAAAGTAGGATCTTGAGACAATGGTTATGGGTTCAGGTTCAATCTAGAGTTGTAATGGATTTGGATAAGACTTTATTAAAGGATCTAGCCATTTCTAGATCAAGGATCCCTTTTTATTCGACCAACCCACTCTCGTGACGGAGATCTATTCAACCATACACACTACAAGGCTC
>OVAN01003937.1:0-27339 GCA_900406275.1 Anastatica hierochuntica
ACTCATGGAAATAGCAAAAACACAGATCAAATTGTTGAGAGACATGATTGTTTATGCATAAACAAGAGTAAAAAGGGTTCAGAAACTTCTCGAATCAAAGAACAAAGAGACTTCTTCTCCCTATGTTACAAATTGGTGTATTGAAACAGTGATTTAGAGTGATTTGGAGTCATTTGTGAAATCCTATGTTATTGAAACAAAAATTTCAAAAAGTCTTATAAAATTCACTATTATTGAAATGATGATTTTAAAAATGTATCCTCAAATCCACTGTTATTTGAAATACTTTAAGTAATAGATTTTAAGTGATTTAAGGTGTTTTAGTGGAATTTCTTTGTTAAAAATACAAAGAACTCAAATCACATCAAATCACATGGTTTTAAGTGGAATTGTAGAGAATTTTCAAAAAAAATCACAACTACTTCGATAATTCATCAAAATCTTCTAAAAACTCATTAAAAATCAAATCCCATCAAATACTCACTCCAATACATCCCTTAAGTTTTTTTTGTTGTAATCCGGTTCGAAATAAGTTCGGTCTGGTTCTTCATAAAATCGGTCTGCAGATTGGGACAAGGATCGATCGATCCCCAGACAAGGATCGGTCGATCTGCGTCCAAAATCCTGGGTAATTTCCAGCTTTGCATGAGCACTTCCTTCGACGCTTGAAATCCATCCAAAATGCATTCTTTTCGCACATTCAATCTCAAATCCTGTAAAAACAACAAAAAACACAAATCTGCGCCAAAACAATCCGAATACATACTAAAAACCTTAGATCTCGTGTGAAAACCGTAGTAAAAACCTACTAAAATACTGACATATCACTTGTCAATTTACTAGAGTTTCGGACGCACATATTTTCACTATTTCTAAAATTGTAATAAAAATTTACTAAAATTGTATGCAAAAGAATCGCAAAAATCATAAAAAAAGAAATAGGGTTTCTCCCCGAACCACACAAACAAATTGACAAAACAAAGACGGTTTTCTTCTCACCATCTCTCAAAGTTTCTCCCAATTTCTCGACAAATCTTCGCACCTCTGAGATTTCTTTGAAATAGTGAATGGCCAAGGCGAGTAGAGGACACAGTGGTAGGTCCGACGGAGATGGGAAAGCAAAGGGCGGTGGAAAATCAAACATCTTTTTGCAGCTTCGCCAGGTAGAGTAAGGTCGAACTCTGTTTCCGATGCGTCATTGAACGTTGGTGCTTCAAACTCCGTCAATGATGCTTCTCTAGGCGTTAGTGTTGTGTTGTCAATCGGTTTAGGGAGATCGACCCCTTGTTTGCAATAATCACACTCTTCAAATACATCCTCATTTTTGTCAAGTTCAATCTCCCAAACCCCAAGAGCTTCTCTCCCCACCTAGTATCCACTCAACACTCAACCACAACAATAACATATCCCTATTCCCCAGCCAGAACCACCTCCACGGTATTTCCATATTCACCCGCTCCAGCAATAATAAACGATTTTTCTTCAACCTCCATTGTTCCTTCATATTCCCCAGCCGCAGTACCAGCCACAGTACCAGCCACAACCTCAACATAAGAACATATAGCTTCCGGATTTGGAACGAGAGCCTCCTGCTGAAGATGCATAAGAACAAGACCATGAGTATTTGTTAGATGCACTATTAGCACATCGAGGTCGTGAAAATCTGTCTCGCTTGAATCCTATTTGTGATCCCGACTTTAGGAATATATAGTAAACTATTTTACTTTTCAGTATAAGTTTTTTAGTGCATATTGTTTGTACGAAGATTGTTGCCACTATGTCATAACTAATACTCATCCTCTTTATTTAGTTTTGTTGGCAATTAGTACCAACTAAAAAATTCCAAAGTTTATTGTTTTTTTTTTTTTAATTTTTAAGTGTCAAAATCATTTTGTGTTCAAGATTGTTGTCATTGCTTCTTTTCTGTTCTCAAGATTGTTGCCATTTCGTAGTCAATGTTTCAACTGTTAGTGTATTATAACAATTCATGGTTTTTTTCTTTTAATCCTTCTTTTTATGTTTCTCTGTGTATAACAATCTGTGATTTTGGACGATGTCTTATGTCATTATGGAGTATAATGCTATTTCTGCTTCTTTTTTTTTTTGATTACTAGCTATGGTTCTGGTTCAAAACTTTCAGTTCTCTGATTGTATATGAAGTATGGTACCATTTTAATTATAAAAAAAAATCTAATTCTAGGTTAATGAAGCTTTGGTTTTTCAAGTGTTGTAAACTTTATATATGCTCAATCTTAGGTCATTACATTCTTTTGTTTCGTTTATTAATAGGCTTCTTCGGGACAAAAAAAAACTGTCTCAAGTCATTACTGGAATATTTTGAAGGAAGTTTGATGGCTCTTTCTACAATTGGAGGGTCACACCGATAGACATTCAATAACACTATTGGAGTTCATTTATGGTGCGTTGTGGAATCTGTCTTATATATATATATATTTTTTTTTATATAATTACCACGTTTTTAGTTTAGTCATTTTTTTTATATTTTTCATGAATCTCTCTATTCTTGGTTTCTAAATGATGTTTTTTTAGTATAAGTGCAAAACAGATTTTACAAGTTATTTGGAAAAATTGCAAGTTATTACATATGTTTGAACAATTTAGAAGCTTACTTTTGTTTACAATTTTGTTTTGATTGCAAGGGATGTATTATTGGGATATTGGAATCACTCAACTTGCGAAAGAAAAATTCCTAAAAGTTGTCAAACAACATATGAAAGAATTGTTAGTCAAGTTAAGAGATGTAACGAAAGACCACCTTGGATAAAAGACACTTTTTGAGATGAGATGTAAGTTCATTGGAACAACCCACATCAAATGAAGATGAGCACGATCACATCAAACTCTCGTAACTCTAATTGTGGTGGTCTTGGATGCCATAAGAACGTACGCGTCAAAAATTCTACTAGCAAATCCAAGAAGAAATGTTAATTATTTTTCTCATCTATTTCAAGCTTTACAGGACGAATATTTGGGGCATCCATTCACTGTAGGAGAGGTTTTTTGAAAGTATATATAAGAGCCCATGGAACATTTGTTGTGAGAAAGCAAAATGTTGCTGAAATCTATGAGAAGAACTTGTAGGCAAGAATTACAGAATTGGATGCAAATTTGTCTTAACAATCCATTCATCGGACTCTCTCCATTACAGAAAAGAATGAGATCTTTCTTAAGGTACAATTTTTTCTTTCTTTTGCTGATCGCTCTGTGTTTTTTGAATGTGTACATGATTCTGATTTTATGTTGTCTGAACGTGTACAAAGTAAGTGTTGTCTCAACGTGCATTCTATTTGATAGTCTATGCTAGGTTCTGGATTTTTTGTGGTTGAATTATGTATTATGTATCTATGCTGAAATTGTCTATGATGGGTTTTGAATGCGTACATAATGTGTCTATGCTTGAATTATGAATTGTATATGTTTGAACTACATTTTGATCAGTGTTATTGTATTGTTTTTGGTGTGTAGTCCACTGAAACTAATAAAAGAGGAAACCATTTTTGACTTGGAAGTATTGTGGAAATCCTAGACGTATGGAAAGTGATGTGATCCTGGATATTTTCTCTGCAATTGGTGGTGATAGATAATCCTAAAAGAGATTCAGAGGATGGAGATTTCTGGCTTCAACCTCGTGATCTCCTCGATAAAGGATTTGTGGAATCCTAAACTCTTGGAGACCCTTGAAAATATTGATGAATTCATGAATCAAAGAGAATGGTGACACAAGTGTTTATGGATTAACACTTGATACTACCGGATTATGCTAATATATCAAATATTTTCGTCAAAGTTCTCTATGAACTCAAAAGAATCAACTCTAAGCAAAAGTTTTGTGTTTGATAAACTTAGGGATTATTATTTCTCTAAAGAGTTTGACAATATATAGGAAAAGAAACAATCCTAAACTAAAAGGAAATCATAATAAAACCCTAATCTAAATATAAACAAAACCTGAAACAAATAAAAAAAAGAAATCAAATCTAAAAGGAAATCTAAGAAATAAAAAGAAAAACAAATCTAATAAATGAGTTTATGAGGCCACGAAAATTCAATGGTTTTTGTGGCTTCTTTCTCCTTTTATGGTCCTAATGCTTATCTTGGTCGCCAATGTTTGGTTTGGAGATTATCGAACCGGTAAAACTCCAACTGAGGTAAGTGCAGAACCAATTTTAGCTGGTTTAGAGAATTTATCTTAACTTGATATTTCCGAGATCAATTGTCCTTGTTTTGGGCTTCCTGGAAAACTAAGAGATCCATCTTGAATTCCCTGATTTATTTTGGTTCAGGACGTGTCTTGGTTAGCCTGGAATCCACTTCTAAAGGCTGATATCGTAGATGGATGGATTTTAGAACTCTTTGGTTTATACAATTCATAACTTTCAATTATTAATAGAAATTAACCTGAAACCAAGTCTTGGAGATGCTCCTCTGAATTATGATTTTAGGAAAATTCAGTTCATAGCTCGGTTCTTTCTGGTTTGGTTGGAATTCTCCTTTGAATGCCCATATATCCAAATTGGGCGTCTCCTGGTTCACCTGGTTCACCTGAATTGGAATTTTAATAACTTTGTGATCCGAAGAGCTTTGGAGATGATTCAACTTTTCAGTGAAGCCTCTATGAGTTACATTTCCATATATTTTATTCTCATATCTTAAATCCTAGTGGTTTAAAAGATAAAATCGTTTGAATGAGCATATATCATTGCTGGCTCCAATGTAGCTTGAATGGAGAGTTGAATGATGTTGTGGATCTGCTTCGGATCTACTTAATTTATCATTCTGTTTTCTGCTTTTGAGGATCATATCATAAAGAAATCAAATTTGATGGAATATCTGCATCAACGCTCGCAAAGTTGAAGACTCAACTTGAAACTTTGAATCGTAAGATTGCAGAATAAGTGGAAGAGAATGCTCGTCGCGATGAGGAGCCCAAATTTGCTAAATCGTCCATATCAAGCCTTGATGTGCTGATAAAGTACCTTAGGGAGCAAGATCCCAACATTGTAGTCCTTTATGGATACCTAACCTCCGACAACTACACAAACTACCGCAACAACTACACGCGACAACTACCTCAACAACTATCTCACTGAATGTAATGGAGAATTGAATCGAACTTGTTTATAGTATTTTGGAAAAAGAGATGTTTTTGGATGTCCACTTTAGTTAACTATGGGAGTTTAGAACATTTAGAACATTAAATAGATTTATTTTTTTCACTTGCACGTCATGTTTCTATAGACTCATGACACTCAAACAACTTCCGCTCAACATATACCTAGATTCATGATTCCTCTACCTAGATTCATGAGTCCTATACCTACATGTACGAAATCAACCTGAATAACATTCTTTAAAGGTTCAAACACTCTTTCTTCAAAATGTGATATCTCTGGAAAACTAGCGACTTTGTAGACACTTAGAAATTTAGCCTTCCCAATCCAACTGTCTCGAATCATATACTATGAGTCCTCTAACTTCTAATCAATTTTCTCTTTGATCAGACACAATTTTCCTTTTCAAACTCGTCATTTTTCCATACCGGTTGCAAATTCGCTCTGCACAAGTACCTCTAGGTGAAACAATCATAACCTTCGGCACATGACTAAAATTGCTAAACCACTTGTTGGAAAGTTAGATCTATGAGTACTACATACCTAGAATGCTCAATTTTTTTCATTTCTTATTTGGTCAACTATCTTCCCATTCTCTCCAAACTGGTTAGACTCTCCTCTGCGTGGCTACACCGACTCCTCTTTCAATCTAGTAGGTGACGACTCTAGTGAAGCTCCAAACGACAAGGACTTCAACAAGATGCTCTTATATGCCTTATCCCTTGGTTGACTTGCCCTTATGTGAGGGTTGAAGAAAGCCCTAAATTTAGCAAAGCGAAATGATTGTTCACCCATTATGAGACGAATGAGTTTTGAGTTTTTTGTTCTACTTTTGTTAAAATCTAAATCAGTGCAGGATTTAAATTCATGTTGTTACAGACTCCAAATTAAAAAGTAAGTAATAAAAGTAATTGATATTAAATTTGGTTTGTTTCTTATTATATATCCTCTCCAGGATCTAAATATATGAACGATGCAAACCACATCATTTTTTGCTATATACGATTTGATATTTTTTCCCGATGTTACATTATCTGCTTTGGAATTAGCTAATTGGTTTGTACTTCCTATCATCACGCCAATACTCCAATATTCAAAGGGTCCCAAAAGCTAAAAAATACTCTATATGATGTCGGAGAAGAGAAAAATATTGATTATTCTATTTCTGGGTAGTATATGAGGTTTCTTCAAACATTTTCCCCTCCAATATTCAAAGGATCCCAAAAGCTAAAGAATACTTTGTATGATGTCGGATAGGAGAAAATTCTTGGTAATTTTATTTCTCGATAGTATATGAGGATTGTTCAAACACTACATTTATGTGATGTAACATTATATATTCTATAGGTCTATGATAAGCTTGTAAACCTTTTACACCCTAACTTCATATAAGATATAGCTTGTTTTGAATATATACTAATCTTAATCCTCATTCACATAATTAGTTATAGCTTACACCACTAATCATAATTTGATTTTTGGAAATTTTATCAAACTAGATAAGCGTATTAGAAGTAAACAAGTAAATAAAATGATACTTCATTAATTAATTATGGATGTACAATATAAGTATTTATATAAGTATCTTTCTCACAATACAAGTATAGTATATGTATATTTACATTCATATATCTAATTATCCCCCTCAAGATGGTGTCAAAATATTAATGAGACCCATCTTGAATAAGAGCCGATGAAACAAAGTTGGATAAAGAGGTTTGGTGAAAGGATCTGCTAACTGATTCTCGAATCTAACATGTAATGTCTTGAGAAAGCCTTCTTCTATCTTCTCACGTATAGAATTACATTGTGCCTCGATATGCTTAGTTTTCTCGTGGAAGATTGGATTCTTAGCAATGTGGAGAGAAGCTGTGCTAGCACATTACAAAACTGGTGTAGAAGAAGAAGAAACTTTCAGATTATTGAGCATAAGAGAGATCCAAACAATCTCATCACCAGTATCAGACATGGCTTTGTATTCAACCTCAGCTGAAGACTTAGAGACAACCCTCTCCTTCCTAGAATTCCATGATATTAAGGAGTTACGAAGGAAGAGACAGGAACCAGTAACTGATCTTCTAGTATCAGGACATTGTGCCCAGTCAGAATCACAGAAAGCTTTAAGCTGAAAATCATCATCTTTGGAATAGAACAGACCCTGAGTTATAGCTCCTTTGAGATAATGCATAACCTTGTGAGCTGCTTGAAGATGTGGCTCTCTAGGAGCAGAAGCAAACTGTTTGTTAACTACAAAACAAATATCAGGGCGAGTGATGGTTAGGTACATCATCTTGCCAATCAGGTGCCTATAAGGACCAACATCACGCAACAATTCTCCATCTTGAGCTGAAAGTTTTTTGCTAGGATCCATTGGAACCGATGAAGGTCTACAATCAAGAAGACCAAAATCACTGGGAAGTTCAATAATATACTTGTGCCGACAGAAAGAGATACCACCACTTGTTCTAGCAAGCTATATCCCCAGAAAATACTTGGGTGTCCTAAGATCTCTCAGCTTGAAACATCCTTGAAGATTCAGTATAAATTGTTGCACGGCTTCTTCAGTGTTACTAGCAATGAGTATGTCATCTACATACACCATAACAATGACAAAATGAGAAGAAGTAATGGAGACAAACATGGTATGATCAGCATTGACTTTCTGAAAACCAAAACCAACAAGTGTAGTAGAAAACTTCAAAAACCATTGCCTTGAGGCTTGCTTCAAACCATAAATGGACTTCTTAAGCTTCAAAATAACATTGGGAGGTAGTTTGTCCCCTTGTCTTGCAGCATAGCTTAGGGGAAAGTCCATATAGATTTCTTCTGTAAGTTCCTCATTTAAGAAAGCATTGGAGATATCCAATTGATGAAGGAACCATTGCTTCTTAGCCGCTGCAGCAAATAACATCTTTACCGTAGTCATTCTAGCAACAGGAGAGAAGGTATCTACAAAGTCTACACCCTCTTGTTGAGTATAGCCTTTTGAAACCTATCGGGCTTTATACCTTTCTAAGTTGTCATCTTCATGAAGCTTGAGTTTAAAAACCCATTTGCAGCCCACAGTTTCCTTTTCTTCATGCAAAGAACATATGTCCCATGTATTAAGACCTTCCAAAAACACTTACTCCACATCCATTGCATCACACCACTCTTTGAACTTCTTGGCCTCATTGAAAATATGGGGTTCAAAAATATGAAGAATAGAATTTGTGAAATTGAGATGAAGAGGTGACAATTTTTCATAGGAAAGAAAAGAAGCAAGAGGATAAAGAGAAGTAGTTGATTGACAAAAATAATCCTGCATTTAAGCTGGTTTATTGCGGATTTTATGTGATGAAGTAGCCAAAGGCAAACCTTCTGTGGGAACCAAAGTTTGCACTGTCAATTATCGAAATCGAAGGAAAGCCAAGAAAATATAACTTTCTTTGAGGTCCCAGATTTCTGCTAAACCAAACAACGATAGATCAAAAGTACGAAGAAAACAGACGACAAAGTAAAATTAAAAGAGAAATCGAAAATGAGAGTTTGAGCAATAGAGATCTTATTCCGAATTCGTATTGAGCATTACAATAGATGATAACTCGTGTCCGCGAGAGCTCTTGGCGAGTATCATAGTTCTAATAGCGTAAGACTTGTAAAATAGTTGAGACACAGCTCACTAACAAAAAACAAAAATAAAAACCTAATTTCTCTAAGTGTGAGTTGTGGAGAAGTTTTTTTCTGTCCCCCTCGTTCTTCTCCTTAGCCCCTCTTTTATATGTCTTCGTAAGTTGATATCGTTTCCTTTTCCGCCCTAGATTTGAGCATATCATTCCGCAGAAATATTCCTTTTTCGAGAATATTCCTTATCTTTACGGTTTTTCCATATTTATCTTCAGACTTTGACTTTATCGTGTTTTTATTTTACCTTTCGCGGAACTCGGGTAAATCGTTGACGCAGTTGGGCCCATTCTCGTTCCGAAATCATAAGTGGACTTTTTCGTGCTTTCGGCCTTCTTAGGCCGTTTTGCGGCTAAGTGATTTTTAATATTTCTTTCAGAGAAATCGTTCTTCTTATGATTACGCGGTGATGGTTTCGCGAAATGATAAGACCAATCGTATAGTTAAGAAAATGTTGGTGTTCGAGTTAACCGTTAACGTTTTATACGATCGACACGAAGCTTTTACAAAAAAAACAAGTTTTTACGATTATTGCTGCAAAACTTTAACGGAAACTCCAATCGAGACGAAACAAGAGACAATCAAACCGAGATTCGAAGGAGAAGATGATCGAGAGGACGTGGTCTAGTCAACCATGGGCGACTAGACGTTGCCCGCGTCTAGCCGCCCGGGCGACTAGACATGCCATGAGTCTAGTCGCCCGTTGGACGACTAGACTTTGCACGAGCCTAGTTGCCCATTGCCGTTGTTCGTGTTGCTCATATTTCCGAAGCGACGTGGTTATCCGTTGTTCACGGTGACTTCTTATCGCTTCGAAACTTGTTTATTGAGATTTCTCGGAGGTGTCGGACGTTGATTTCGATATTCTCGTGTTTAGTTGTCCGCGAGTGACTAGACTTTGCCAAGCGGTTTCCTATGGTTTGCTAGACGGGGAGCTTCGACATTTGGTCGAGAGGAGATCGACTAGATGGCAAGAGCCTCAGAATTGATAATCCTCTTATGATTTTCATTTCCGAAAGAGAGACGATGTTTCTGTTATGCTTTTTAGGCATCGATTTCGTCGTGACCATTTTTGACCCCAACAGTTAGCCCCCTAGTTTGCAAGAATCGTTGGAATATTTTTGCGAAATTTTAAAGCACATTTGGTAAGTTAGGCGGAATTGATGGCTAAAATGTTTGAAGATGAATAGTAAATTTCCCTCTCTATAAATAAGAGGAGTAACTTTCCAAATCTTCCACTTGCTCATTTTCACAAGAAAAAATTCCTTAAGGTAAAAACAAACTCCTTGTCCTTTCCATCTCTCTCTCCTCTTTTATGTTATGGCTTCAAATGATCTAGTTTCCGCAAATGCTTTGCTGTCGATTTTCGACCCTGAAAGCCTACGAGTTCGGGAAAGCGACTTTGTAGCGAAAATCGAATTCGTGACGCACTCGGTCGATCCCAAGGAAGGGAGGGAATATTGGCGCGTTACATGTGGTATCGAAGCTCCACCGCGCGACTCATGGTATCCGACGAGACCGACCTTCAAAAAGGATGCCGATAGGCCGAGCGGGTGTCGAGAATAATTTCTCACCGTCATTTAGGATTTCTACCGAGTTTCAGAGGAGGTGGAGTTCCGAATGCCGAGGGTCGGAGAGGATTTTGATTCTCCGTCTCATGGTTTCTTTACGTGCTACGAGGCACATTTGCTGTTTTGCCGACTGTGGTTTCCCATTTCGGGAATCATAGTCCAGTTTTTGGACCACTATGGTTTATCGATCGTTCAGCTCTTGCCCACTGGTCTCCAACACCTTGTTGGACTCTTGGTTTTGGGTTACGAACGAGGAATTGATCTAAGCATTGACTATCTAGTGGCATTTTTATCTCCGACGGCCACGCGTCTGCCGTTTCGGTATTGCCTCAAGTCGAGGAACCATATGTCGGTGATCCGATCGTTTAGGTCCAATTTCCACAATTGGAGCAAGCGGTACTTCTTCATTCGTTTAGACAGTGCCCCTGTCGAGGGCGAATACATTTCTTCTATTAGAGATACGATGAGTTGCCCCTAAATCTATGACTCAAGGATATCTAGAAAACAAAGCAGCTCCAGGAGAGGGAATATAAGGCACGCCTGTGAAAGAAAGTGAATAAAGATTGAGAAAAGTACTAGACACTTTAGAGGTGGATAGTACAACTAAAGTTGAGGCTTGAAGTCCTTCTATGGTGGAGTGATGCTATGATTGTGAAGTTGAATGTTGAAGTAGGCAATGAACTGTTGCATCTGTTCTGGAGTAAATGTATTGGGCAATGCATTCTGATTATGTCCAACTAGATCAGGCTGGGATAAATCTCCTTGAGAATTAGAAGCTTATGAGTTGATAACCAAATTTGTAGAAACAGATCCTGGATACTTTTTCTGAATTCTGAAATTTAGGTTTTGATATAAATCCCGGAGGATATCCATGCTTCTTGTAGCATCTGTCAACAACATGCCCAAGTCTACCACATAATGTACATATAGGTCTTGATTGTTTTTGATTTCCATAAGAAGATTTAGAAATCTGAAAGGCAGAAGATTCAATGCCACTGTGAGACTGAATCCTTACAGATCTCTGAGAATAATCTTGATCCAAGATATTGTACACTTCTGAAAGATATGGTAGACTCTTCTTCATCAATATTTTACTCCTAATATTGTCAAAACTCTCATTTAAGCCCATGAGAAAGTCGATCACTCTATTAGTTTCCCTTTCAGCAAGTAAATCTTCTATTGTCCTTGTTGTGACCTAAAGGCTAGACAATTCTTTCTAATATGTTTGCGCCTGAGTGTGATAGGTAGATAAGTCCATAGTGCCTTGACGTAGAGAAAGTAACTGATATATCAATGTGTACAGTCTTGGCAAGTTTGATTTATGAAACCTTGTATGAAGATCTTTCCAAATACCAGCCGCATATTTGATGTAGAGTATGCTTGTGTAAATCTGCTTAACCACGCTATTTAGAAGCCATGACTTGATCATGTTGTTGCATCTACACCATGTCTTATAGTATTCATCTGCCTCATCAGGTTTAAGGATAGATCCGTCAATGAATCCTAATTTATTCCTAGCCTCTATGCTAGTAGCAAAGCGATAAACCATGTTCCATAATTTGTGCCATCAAGAAGTACTGATACTAAAGTTAATCGAGGATGGCCTGAACTAAGCAAGTAATATGGACTATGAGATGACTTAGATCTGAAGAATCTGAGCTGAGAGAACCGATTGAAAGAGAAAATGAGATGATGAAGAATCACAAACTCGAAATGGGTCCAGAAAAGAAGAGAAACAAGCAGAGATTATAAGATTTGATGCTCGATAATCTCAAAGAGATGATCAATCGAAGAAGAAATCTATGATTAGAGGTTAAATGGAAAAGGAGATAAAAAAAGTTTGCGCTAATACCATATTAGAAGTAATCAATTAAATAAAATGATATTGTAACGACCACGACCCAAGGGGACCAGGATGTCCCAAATGGTACCACCAAAACCTGATCAAATTTCACCAACCGGTCATTAATACTCTGCTTCTAACTGCAACTTGCAATAACACCAAAAATAAAAAGAGAAAAAAGAGAGGGATGAGTGACTTTTCAAACAAGACACCCAGTGATGATGAACCCGACTCTGCCTCACCCAATATCCGCTTAACCATGAAAGTCTAGATTCAATCCTAAAGCCCACAGAATGCACCAACCGTGCCTGGCAAAGAAATATCTAGCAAGTTAAAAACTCTTTTTGAGAAAAATATCTTATCCTACTAAGACACTTTTTAAAACCTTTGGCAAATCTTTTGGGTCCTAGTGAATATTACAATCACACGGCATATCAGCCCATTTCCTAGAACATAGACCATCCACCCAGCCTAGTTCCCTCCCAATTTGGGCTCGCTACCCAATCTAGTTCAACCATTTGTTGGGCTGGCCAGCTCGGCACAATCACCTAGGTTAGTTGTCCGAAAAAACCGCCCGTCCAACCGTCCTCGCCCGAACTTCATCTTGGTATCAGCCTTCCCAGAACCCTTGCCAGGGATCTGGCACTCCATAATCACCAGGCGATTACCACGGGGCTGGCCGAAGGCATCTTGCTTCACCAAACATAACATCCTGGCTGGAAAGGCTCAGCCACTTTTGTACCCCAGCTCTCCGGATTACTTTCGCTTGGCCCAACGCGAAGATCCTACTGCCCACCTCTCGATTCCCGTAGGGTCCTGAGCCCCAGGGCGGGGTGCATCACACACCCGTAAATTGGATAGGCGACTATCCATCAGACAATGCATGTTACCGGATTAATATAAACCTATCATCATTTTTCGTAATTCTCAAAAAATGGAGAAGTGGAACTAGGATTGGCAATTGAGAAGAGGTAATCTAGTGATTAACTAACAAGAAAGGAGTCAATCAAAATAACTAGTCTCACAACCAAGGAATCATTACTAGCCTAATCCACTCTCATGACAATAGGCCATTTCCATATTGATTACATTCACTCAACTCTCTTTTGTTGCAAATGATAAATCAATTAGGAATCATTAAGAACAAGTCCATATAGTCACCAAACTCCATAACAATCAACTCCCGTTGGCTAAGCTAAGCTTAGCATGCTTTAGGTTCTCCTATACATTTCATCGAACACCTCTCGGACATGAAATGCATACATATCAAGATCAAGTTTTTATCCTAGATATAGAATTCAGAACACCTAAACCATAGAGATCTAAGTTCATTTTATTCCTTAGACATCACTATCTAACCACCTAATCAATCTCTAATCTAGCAATCCAAGATCCAATGTGTTCTACTCACTAAGACCCATGGAGAACCTAGAAGTGTCACTTGCTTCTTGAAAGTCCATGCTTAAAGTGAGAAGAAGGTGAGATGAGATGAGAAGAGATGATTGAAAGCAAAAGAACACAAAGAAATCCAACAAAAATCATAACTTTGTAAGAAAGGAAGAATCTTGGAAAAAGGAAGAAACATGATGAAGAACAAAGAAGAACAAAAGATTAAAGAGAAGACAAACACATGAATTATTTAAAGAGATTTAAGCCCAAAGTGTTTACAAATCTTTTAATCATTTGGAAACACAAAAACACACAACAAACAATACCTTAGGTAGTCCAAGTGTTCTTGATGGCTAAAAGAGAGTATTTATAGGTAATGGGAAGAGAAGGGTTGCCCTAAGGTGCATTTTAGGCGAAAAATGGGTTTTGATCGACCTCAGGTCGATGGGGAGGTCGACCAAAACTATATGATAACATTTCTGTGAAGAATAATTATTTTGACCGACCAGTCCATCGACCTAAGGTCGGTCGTTTTTGTTTGATCGACCATACGATCGACCTAAGGTCGATCATTTGCATATTTCTTCATTTCTTGGCCATTCTTTCAACTCATTTTTCTCCCACTTGATTCCATTGATTCTCCTTCATTGTTCCTTGATTAATGCTTGTTCTTCACCTTGTTTTCATCAAGATTCAAGTTCCAAAGTCCTCTCTTTCTTGTCAAGATCCATTTCCTACAAAATGCAAAGAAATGCATGCAAAGTGTGAATAATCCTAAACTTGACTCAATTATGAAACTATATGAATTGACGCTAAAATGCATTATATACAACCTAAATGCAACTAAAAGACATACTAAATGAGATTTATAATGCATGAAAACCTATGCACATCAACTCTCCCAGACTTATCCTTTACTTGTCCTCAAGCAAACAAATAGGGACAATCACGGAAGAGAAGTTTGAAAGTGGGAACACAAAGCCACAATAGAAAGAAATGCCTTATGCTCAATATCCTAAAGAGAAGTAAAATAGTGCGTGGTTCAACAAAGACTCAGCGTACTTCGCCATATTCATCACAAAACCGTCTTTAGGAACATAGGCTAGGCATCTACAAGTCACTTCCTCAACCATTCTCATTAACATTCAATTAAGCTTTCATGTGCGTTCTTTACTTATGGGCAAAGCATCTAATCCGTTTGGCTTGGTAAGAAAAAAGCTAATGATAAGAAGAAGTATTTAAAGAGAAGGTTTCACTCATATTAAAGGTTGTTTCTCTCAAAAAGTAGTGCAAGACATTAGGCAAAACCGAGGTGGAGTCAAACAATTAATGCATACAAGGTCTTACTTACCTCTAATGATTCCCACCCAAAAAAGCTAAGTCTACTTAACTACCCTTTGTGTTTCCCATTAAGATCCTTGAAACCAAGATCCTTTTACTCACTTAAGCTCATTTTTCTCTTTCTTCTTATGACAACTAGAGATTCATTTCCATTATGCATTTAGCTTCTAACCTTCTTTCTATTTTTCTAGAGGCATTTTCTAATCAAACTCTTTGATTCGTTTTTCTTTTCTTAGACTTTAAGTATGGACTCTTCTAGACTTTTCTTATAATCGCTAAGGTTAGAACTATTCTTTTTCTAATCTCTAGTGCATTTTCTTCTTCTTTTCTTTCTTTACTTTTTTCATTTTTCTCTTATTATCCAACCAAACTTTGGATAGTCTAACTTTGAAACTCTACTTCCTATGGTTGAGATACCAAAACATTCTCATACCCAAAAACCAAGATGAACATCAAAGAACAACCTCCCTAAATTTCTAATTAGCCTTAAAGTGAGGCTAATACTAAGGAAGCACTCCCTTGTCATTCAACTTCTTTGCACACACGATTTTTCCCATGTGTGCACTTTCCAAAAGAGGCCTCAAAATTAAATTATTAGGGGTATTGAAAGGAAAGTCTAAGGGTTATAAATGGGTGAGGTAACTAAACTAAGAGTTAGAGTAGCCACTTGATCTAAGAAAGGGTCGTAAAAATCGATAAACATAGCCCAAGTGTCTCGTATTTATCCATGGTTAAGTATGTCTAAGCCCATAAGCAAGATTATTAAGTCAAATTTAAGTTTCACTTAGTTAAGATTGGCCTTAAAAGATAACAAGCTTCAACATTTACCTAAGATTTCAACAGGTTAATTCCAAAGATGGATTTCCATTGAATTCTAAGTGGTCTAAGCATTATTGTACTTCTAATGAAGGCACTAAACATTAAGCAAGACTCAAATATCTACAAGACAATCCTATTTGTTCCTTATACAAATGCAATCCTATATGAAAAAGTTTGAAAAACTTATGCAAATTTTCTATACAATGCACTCAAGGTATGAGAAAGGAAAACAAGACAAAGAAATGTGAATTAGTAACTACTCCCTCCTTCGGACCTAAATTTCACCGTCGCGGTGAATCTTAAATCGTGAGAGAGAGTTTTAAAATACAAATGCAAGAAAATGTATATACGAGGGTAATGAACTTATACCTTGCACCAATGTGCATGTATTAGTGGAAGAGTTTCGGATTTGGAAGGAGAATGATTTTGAAGCTCCTTTGTTCTCTTTGAGTTTCTTCCTATATGCTTTCTTTTGTGACATTTGAATTGAGCGTGGTACCTAAACAAGAGAATAGGTAATGTAAGTATTGATGGAGATGACAAAAACCCGAATGATATGCCAAGAAGGAGTGTAAACCATAATCCATTCAAGCACAAAATTCATTACTTAATTGCTTCTACTCAAGTCAAATTAGAAAAATCATTCAAAAAACTCCCAAACTCAAGCTTAATCGACAATCATTTTTCCTAAGCATTCATGCTAAATCCATTTTCAAGACAAAATCAAACTCATGTTCTTGAATTAAACATTCCTAGGTTATGTCTATTTCAAATTATTCATGGATTCACACAATTAACTTAGGAACTAGCCATTCATACCAAGCTTAGATCAAATGCACCAATCCCATGCTAACATAGGACCACATGAAACAAATTCATGCATAAACACTACTACTAGGCGTCTCTAATCAAGTGTCTAAATCAAATTCAAACAATTCATTTAGCAAGCAAGATTCGGAAGGCATCTTAAATCAACAAGCTCAACTCAAAGAGCTATAAGCTTTTAACTTCCCTAAAGATATTCTCAAGCCGACAAAGACACAAGCATAATCAAAAACTCAAAATTAAATCATAATAAAAAAGATATTCATGGGATTGCCTCCCAAGTGCGCTTTTTTAAAAGTCCCTTAGCTTGACTTTCTTTTAAGATTCCCTTGATGAAGCCATGGATCACCCGGCTCATATTCATCATAGAACCACCCGTTAAATGTCTTCATCCTTATCTCCTCAAAAGGAATCCTCCTTGGATCATCTATGCTCACTTTTTTGGTGGAGATCAAGCCAATGTCTTTGTCAAAAGGCTTTTCTATTGGAGATTCTTCTTCTTTGAACCTTTGTTGAGGATTCTCAACGTTATCTTGTTGTTTCTCCTTAGAATCTTCCTTATTGACTTTCTTCTTGGCCATGGAGATCACATGTGGTACTTCTTTGGTTGAGAGACTCCATTCCTTTTATGCATTATCCTCAAACTTGTCATCCATAGCTTCTATACTAGGATATCCAAAGATTTTTTCAAATTCATTGATGCTCTCTTCTTCTTCTTGAACATCATCTAGTGTGGCTTCTTCTTTGCTTGAGGTTTCATCATCATCAATGGAAATCTCCCATATTTCTTTTCTAAGTTGGGTCAGCAATACACTCTCCAAAGGAACCTCAAGGTTCTTCCCAACCGTGCCTACTGCTTCCTTGATGTCGTTGAATGAATCACTTGATATGCAAACGGTCTCGACTTTATTATCATATCTTATCACAAGATCTTTATCTACCGTGCATCCAAGTTGTGATTCAAACTCTATAATAGCTTCTTCGGCCTCAATTAGGAATTCATCCTTGCTTTGTTCTTCCTCTTCAAAAATCTCCTCAATAACAATTGTATTTTCTTCAAATTCTTCGGTTTTGTCAAGAGGGAGACTCCTTTCTTCTTTCTCTTCAACCCTTTGTATAGTCCTTGTGTTGGTTTCCTTCACATGTTTCATTTTATCTTCTATTTGAGAGCCAAAGTTGTACAAATGGAATCAAAGTGTCTTTCTATCTCAATCCTTCCCATTTCTTGTCCTTCCAACAACTCCTTAAGCAAGTTGAGGTTCTCATCTTCCTTTGAGACTTGGGAAGAATGAATCTCTTGATTTTTGCATTCCACTTTCCAAGAATTGGATCTCTCACCCTTTTCATATTAACTTCTTTGAGAATAGTCCCCAAATTGTTGATGATTAATGGCACGTCCATCCTATCAAATCTTTCATGCATCTCTTTCTTGAACTCCTTTTGCGATTGTACCAAATCTTTAATCATGTTGTAGCTCTCTTCAATCTTCGAAGCTTTGGGAGAATGAGGTTCTTGAATATTGTAAGGTTCATTTCTAGGATGGTACCTCTCACCATATTCATGTGAATTCCTTGGAGCATAATACCCATGTGGTTGACGCTCCCTTGAGGTGGATGGCTTATAAGCTCCATGGTAGCTAGGGGTTTGAAGCTACCTCTCTTTCTTGTTCTTCTAACATGAGCTTCAACTTTGAATCCATGTAGGAAAACAGCTCTTTTCTTCTTTGTGATTGACCTTGCAAAAAGAACAAACACTTGGAAGAAAGTTAATATCCAAACAAAAAGAAACAAAACATAAAAAGAAAGCTTAGTCTAAAGGAAAATTGAAATCTTAATGAGAATCTACTTAGTTCCCGGCAACGGCGCCAAAAACTTAATGAGGCTAGATTTCGCTAGTGATTAACTCAATTTCAAGTTTTAAATTTATAAACCTTAATCACTAATAATCCTCACTAACCGCAAGTAAATGACTATGTCGATTGTAGTATTTAAGGGTCGACCCCACGAGAACTATAGACTCGAGCACTAAGAATACACAATATCTCCTAAGCTAAGTAAATAGGAAGAGAGATGGCAGCACAAAGAAAATAAAGAAAATGCAACACGACCTAAACTCACTAAACAAGACTTAAAACGATGGAGAAGTGGAACTTAGATTCGCAATTGAGAAGAGGTAATCAAGTGGTTAACTAACAAGAAAGGAGTCAATCAAAAGAACTAGTCTCACAACCAAGAAGTCATTACTAGCCTAATCCACTCCCATGAAAATAGGTCATTTTCATATTGATTACATTCACTCAACTCTCGTTTGTTGCAAATGATAAATCAATTAGGACCCATTAAGAACAAGTCTATATAGTCACTAAACTCCCTAGCAATCAACTCCCATTGGCTAAGCTAAGTTTAGAATACTTTTAGGTTCTCCTATACATTTCATCGAACAACTCTCGGGCTTAAATGCATACATATGAAGATCAAGTTTTTATCCTAGATCTAGCATTTAGAACACCTAAACCATAGAGATCTAAGTTCATTATATCCTCAGACATCATTATCTAACCACCTAATCACTCCTTAATCTACCAACCCAAGATCCAATGTGTTCTACTCACTAAGGCCCATGGAGAACCAAGAAGTGTCACTTGCTTCTTGAAAGTCCATGCTTAAAGTGAGAAGAAGGTGAGATGAAATGAGAAGAGATGATTGAAAGCAAAGAAACACAAAGAAATCCAAGAAAAATCCTAACCTTGTAAGAAAGGAAGAATCTTGGAAAAAGGAAAAAACATGATGAAGAACAAAGAAGAACAAAAGATTAAAGAGAAGACAAACACATGAATGATTTAAAGAGATTTAAGCCCAAAGTGTTTACAAATATTTTAATCATTTAGAAGCACAAGAACAGACAACAAACAATAGCTTAGGTAGTCCAACTGTTCTTGATGGCTAAAAGAGAGTATTTATAGGTAATGGGAAGAGAAGGGTTGCCCTAAGGTGCATTTTAGGCGAAAAATGGGTTTTGATCGACCTTAAGTCGATGGGGAGGTCGATCAAAACTATATGATAACATTTCCGTGAAGAATAATCATTTTGATCGACCAGTCCATCGACCTATGGTCGGTCGTTTTGGTTTGATCGACCATACGATCGACCTAAGGTCGATCATTTGCATATTTCTTCATTTCTTGGCCATTCTTTCAAATCATTTTGCTCCCACTTGGTTCCATTGATTCTCCTTCATTGTTCCTTGATTAATGTTTGTTCTTCACCTCGTTTGAATCAAGAATCTAGTTTCAAAGTCCTCTCTTTCTTGTCAATATCCATTCTCTACAAAATGCAAAGAAATGCATAAAATGTGCGAATAATCCTAAACTAGACTCAATTCCGAAACTATATGAATTTTGACACTAAAATTCATTATATACAACCTAAATGCAACTAAAACACATACTAAATGAGCTTTAGAATGCATGAAAACCTATGCACATCACTATCCATAAGAGAATGCATATTTCCAGATTAATCTAGACTTATCATCGTCTTTCGTAATTCTTAAACAATGCCAAATTAGACTTAGTCATTATTATGGACTTACGTTCTCACACAGGTTCTAGCCTAGGCTCGACTTAGCGACCCAATCAATTAATCGCACTTAGGCGTATAAGACCTTATGTCATTTAACATTACATATTACATAGTTTTTATTCGTGTCGAGACTTATAGCTCGACACCGGCTGGATTAACCCTATACTAACAAGCAAGTTAAACGACTACCGAATGCGACGAGATCGAGAACCTCCTCACCTTGGTCTAATGGTCGATATGCCTCCCAACTTTCTGGCCTCCATCTCTGCTACTATGACTTCATCCTCCTCTGCCCCTCCGTCTTGTTTGCCCCATGAAGATCCACCTTCAGCTCTCGCTCTTGATGGATCCCCCTTATCCTATTTACCACATGAAGATCCTTCTCCGAAAGAGGAATCCTGTAACAGGAACCTTGTTAGACCTTCCGGAACCTGCTAAAAATGAAAACTTTCCATTTATGAAACATGCCCAAAGAGGAAAACTTTCCCAAAAAGAACTTTACAAAAATAGAAACCCGCTATTCATGAAAACTTTTCGGAAAAGGAAACTAAGGGCAAAACGGTAATTTTCTTACCGAGGGATGCAACTCTCGCAGTAGTGTCTCGGAACTCTCTTGGTCTGGTCTCGCAAAACCGGCACTCTTCTTCTGGAACTCCTGGGTTTTCTCCGTTTCCCCAGCTTGACCGCCTCTACCAGGATTTCTTTCCCGGCACGGAAGGTTCCACCTACTCCGGTGACAGCTCCGTCTGTGATTATTCCCACCTCCGCTTTGGGAACAGTCCCTTGCCATGTGTCCTACTCCACCATTTTCTTCCTTGCTCTCATCATTTCTTCTCCTTCTACTTCTTTCTTCTTCTCCAAGTAACATCTGGATTCACCGTTTCCGTCAAACCGCACCTCGGTTTTCCCTCGTTTTTCCGCGACTACGTCGCCCTCCTTCGACTCCACTCTCGATTGTTTCCCAGAGGCTTTTTCTCTGGTTCCGGCTACAATTTTCCCTTCCGATCCATATTCTTCTTCCTTTCCTTTTTCTCCATCTCCGGAAACACTAACCTTAGCTTCCCCTTCTTGCTTGCTCCGCAAGCTACCCATGATCCCTGTCGTGATCCCTTTTTCTCTAATCACTATCGCCACAACTCCTCCCCGGCTTTCCTCCACAGCGTCTCCTCCCTCAACGTTGACTTCTCCAACGACCGCATCTCTCTCCTGGCGTTCTGTCCTCCTCATGTCTTCTTTACCCTCCTCGGTTCTCTCCCTCTCCTCAGCCTCGGGCCCTCATTGCACCACCACCACCACTATGTCGCTCCCTTCACCGTCTCCGTCTCCGTCTCCCACTCCTATGACCACCACCTCCGTTGATCCCACTCGACGCACAACCCCTCGGCTTTCTCTCTTCCAATTGCAACCACCACAGCTTGCTTCGCCTCCTCCCCAGTTGCACCCCTTTCGACTCCTTCCACCGTCACTACCACTCCAACCACGAGAGTCTCACTCTCTTTCTCTTTCTCTCTCACGATCGCGACTTCACCGGTATTCTTCGCCTTCACATCAACTCCTCGTCTCTCACTCTCTCCTCCTTTTTCGTTCATCATCATTGTCGACATCTCTCTCTCTCTCTCTCTCTCTCCCCCCCCCCCCCCCTNTTTTCGTTCATCATCATTGTCGACATCTCTCTCTCTCTCTCTCTCTCTCCCCCTCCCCCTCCCTCTCTCTCTCTCCCTCTTCTTCTTTTGTCTCTCCCACGACGTCTCTTCCTCTTCTCTCTTTCTTTTCTTTTCTTTTCTTTTGTTTGACGTGTTTTAGGGGGAAAAATAGGGCGGGTCAGTTCGCGGGTTTGGGTCAGGTAATCGGATTCGGATCGAATAGTGGGTTTGAATTAGGGTAAAAGGGTCATGCCATTACAGAAACTTCATTATTTAATTATAAATGTATAATCTAACTATTTATACAAGTTTCTTTTTCACTATACAAATATAATATATGTATATTTACATTCATATATCTAGCGATACAATACTTTAGGCAATCATTCCATACGAAAGGACATATACATCGCACCAAAGCATATTCCACTGTATATCAATTTTGCCCTTATGATCCCAATCGTTATCACTACTTCATTTATTATTCGTATAGACCGGCAAAAGCAAAATTGGAATTATCTTCCATAATCTTCTTTGGGACGGCGACGTAAGGACAATAATTTCGGTTTGGTCGGTTTGAATGGAATCTCTTTCGATCAATTTGCATACATATTTATCTAGTTCCAATCTATTGCATATCTAAGGTTATAAATAAATACGGATACGAGTTATATTACAAGCACCATAAAATACAGTAGACCCACATTGATGTTCCTATGCAGATATTAATACTTAACATGATCAAGTTATATATTGCTAAAATACTACTTATTTGTCCATATATTGCAAAAGAAACACCACAAAATTTTAATTTCTTTTCTTTTTCAAATACAACCATTATAGGTATCAATTGACCAATTTACTCTATATAAATTAAACAATATCAAAAACTATAAATCTCCAAATTGTTTTAAATAAGCAAACAAATAATTAATTGATAGAAAAAATGGTAGTTTATTTTAGCAAAAGAAAAGTGATAGTTTCGATGTATAGGTTAATGATGAACTTTTGAAAAGAAAAAAACTATAAAAGTGGTATACATTTGACTAATTTTTTTTTCATTATGGTAAAAATGTTAAAAAACTCATACAATTTTTTTTGTTTCGACAGATATTACAGTAATAAATTAGTAAGGAAAAAGAAATAATTAAAGAACAACGCAAATACAAATTGAAAACATAATAAAAATAAACTTCTAAGTCGAACAACTAATCCTTAAAACTAAGGGGAAAAACCGTAAGCATGATGTGCTCGACCCTTATGATGTTGAAAAGTGTGGGAGAGAACCATATGGTTAAAGTCTGAGAAACAAAAGTTTAAAGAAATTCTTCTCTTTATTAAGTTTAGAAAACTCTTCTCAAAAACTAAACTCACAATTGTAATCTCTCTTATAATCAACCACAAACCTAATTGATTAATATTTTAGTGTTTAGAATTCTTTTTCTAACTAGGAATAGATTTTCCTTTTTCTATTCCTAATACAATTAATATTTCCTTTTTCCTTTGTAATTATCCTAGTTCTTTTTAGAATAACTTAGAGTCTAAGAAACGCAATGTTTATCCAACATTCACCGCCTTAAACTTTGAGTTTCTTTTGTCGAGATCTAGAACTCCGATTCTTTTTCTCATTTCCTTGAACTTGGTCCTTGCTAGAACTTTGGTTAGAATATCTGCACTTTGATCTTATCCGGGTATGTGTTCAACTTCGATATGACCTGCTTCAACACACTCACGAATGAAGTGAAACCTCTTGTGAATGTGCTTACTTCTGCGGTCGAAGACGGGGTTCTTTGAGAGTGCTATTGCTGACTTGTTGTCAACAAATATGGTAGTTCTTTCGCTCTTCTTACCCGTGACTTCTGCTATCAATTCTTGTAACCACATAGCATGCTTAGCTGCTTCCGTTGCAGCCATGAATTCGGCTTCACAAGAGGACAAAGCCACTGTCTCTTGTTTTTGAGCATACCAAGTTATTGGTGTCTCGTTGTAATAGAAGATATGTCCTGTAGTGCTTCGACCATCATCAGGATCTGTGTTGTGGCTATTATCACTGAACCCAACTAGCCTTTGTGAACCTCGATGCTTGTAAAACAAACCAAAGCTCAACGAACCCTTTAAGTACCTTAGTACTTGTTTCAGAGCAACTCCATGTGATTCACGTGGTGATTGCATATAACTGCTTAAAATCCCAACCGAGAATGCTAGATCTGGCCGTGTGTGAAGGAGATACCTGAGACAATCAATCTTTCTTCGATATTCTGTTGCATTAATCTCCGGCTCATCAAGTGCCTTAGAGAGCTTCACGTCAAAGTCCATGGGGATATGAGTTTCATTACACTCGGCCAATCCAGCTACTTCAAGTATGCGTCTAGCATATGCTTCCTGCTTGAGCTCAATCCCTTCCTTACTTTGAACGACCTCTTCCTCCTTTTAATAAACTAAACTTTCTTTTTGACATCTTCCAAATCTTAATCTCTTCAAGATTTGATCAAGTTTCGTATTCCATGCCCTTGGAGCTTGTCTTAAACCGTATAAAGCCTTTGAAAGTTTGAAAACCTTATGCTCTTCTCCCTTCTTTTCAAAACCTTCAGGCTGAGATACATATACTTCTTCATTTAATTCACCATGTAAGAACACGGTTTTAATGTCCAAATGATGAATTTCTCAACCTTCAGATGCCGCCATATCTATCAACAAACGTACAGTTTTCATTCGTGCTACAGGCGCAAAGACTTCGTCGAAATCAATTCATGATTCCTGCACATATCCTTTTACAACTAAACGAGTTTTGTGCTTGTTTATTGATCCATTAGCATTCCTTTTGAGCTTAAAAATCCATTCAAGCCTAACAACTTTAACTCCTAGTGGCTTCTCCGCCAAAGACCATGTTTTGTTCTTGTTTATTGAGTTGATTTTACTTGAGCAAGCATTAGTCCATTCGATACTTTGCCTTGCTTCCTTGAAATTTATCGGCTCATTATTGAGTGTAAGGAGAAGAAACTCACACTCAAGGTCTGCTACCAGCACGTAATCGTCGAGATAACTAGGTCTTATGGTGGCTCTAGTTGATCTCCTCAACCCATGAGGACTTTGAACCCCTTCGGCTACGGGCTCAGGTTGATGTGTGACGGGCTGAGCTGAAACATCAGGAGTGTCTACGTTTTGATCGGCAACAGCTCCAGGTCCTTCTTCTTCTTCACCGTGATCATCATCAACAATATATGGACCAGCTCCTTCGTCCATTGTTGTTCCCCACACTAGCCAAAACATTCATGGTTCCAAATTTTTCTTATTAACTTCTCCCTTCCAATTCCAACAAGCCCTTTCGTTAAAGACTACATCTCTGCTAACAACCACTCTTTTTGCAGTAGGATTGTATAGTTTATACGCCTTAGAACCAAGTTCTATTCCAAGATGAACAAGGGCTTGAGATTGATCATCAAGCTTCCTTAGTTGATGTGAATCGATTTTTGCATAGGTCATACACCCGAAAATCCTTCAATGTCCAATGCTTGGTTTACGATTTTTAATACATTCATACGGTGTTTGATTATTCAAAGCTCTTGTTGGAACTCGATTGATCAAATACGTAGAATGGCGTACAACTTCTCCCCAGAGATAATTTGGAACATTCATGGCCTTTAGAATGCTTCTAGTCATCTCCATCAGTGTACGATTTCTTCGTTTAACTACATTGTTCTGTTGAGGTGTGTAAGGAGTTGTAAAGTGTCTGTTTATCCCATTTTTTCACAAAAATCTTGAAAATCATTCGAAGTGAACTCTCCACCTCGATCCGTTCTAAATGTTCGAATGCACTTATTGAGTTCCTTTTCAACGACTTCTTTGAATACTTTGAATCTTTCAAGTGCATCACTCTTTTCCTTAAGGAGGATTGACCACATGTACCTGGGAAAATCATCAACAATCACGAAAATATACCTGTTTCGAGACGGTGTTGATGGTGAGATGGGGCCACAGAGATCGGCATGAAGCAGGTCAAGAGCTTCCTTAGCTCTGTATGTTGCGGTTTTAGGGAAAGAAAATCGTGGTTGCTTCCCCACCAAGCAAGCTTCACAAATTTGTTTTTCTCCATCAATTTTCGCAAACCCCAAGACCATATCTTGCGATTCCATCGCTTTCATGGTTTTGAAGTTGATATGGCCAAGTATCGCGTGCCACATCCATGATTCTTGGTCGATTTTAGCTTGAAAGCATGCGAGTTTACCAATCTTCAGCTTGATCTTGTAGAGACGATTTGGTGATCTTATCATCTTTGCGATATGCCTTCCAACCGGATCTTTCAACGTCAGATGATTATCTTTCATCCTGACGTAACATCCTTGTTATGTTGCTTGTCCCAAACTCAGAATATTACTCTTCTGCTTCGGTATAAAGTATATATTTGTTACTACCTTTTGTTCTCTGGTTTTTCCTTCAAATATTATTGAACATTTCCCATATATTTCTACACATGATCCATCTCCGAATTTGACTCTTCCTTTGATGTTTTCATTGATTTTTGAGAAGTATCATCTTTTCCCAGACATATGGTTGCTTGCTCCGTTGTCTAGGTACCAAAGTCCTTCTTCCTTACTGCTTGAACCATACTTTTCAGGAATCACTTTTTCTTCGTTTAGATATACAATCTCATGCATGAAAAGAGCTTGATCCGCATCCTTGGTCTCTCCTTGGTTTAGCTCGTGTTCATGCTTCTTCTTTTCAGGATATTGAGATGCAAAGTGTCCTGGCTTATCACACTTAAAGCAGATGATCTTGGCTCGATCTTTCTTCTCCTTTCCTTTTTCTTTCGTGCCGAATCTTCCTCTTCCTCTGCCTTGCCCGCAACCACCTCTTCCTCTGCCTCTTCCTCTTGAGTTCTCCGATTTGTCCTGGTCACGGTTTGTGTATGAAGTATACAACAAGCCTCCTTGAGCTTCTTGTGTATCTTCTTGTATATGTTCTTCAAAGACCTTGAGTCTCCCAACTATCTCTTCAAAGCCGGTTTTGTTGAAATCAAGCGTTTGCTCCAAAGAAGCTATTAGAAAGAAGTATTTTTTCTTGGAACTCCATTCAATAGCTTCTTAACGATCTTTGATTGCTCAAGAGGGTGACCTAATGCGGCAGATTTGGATGCAAATTCTTGTATCATGCCCGCGAAGGTATCGACTGAATCTTCTTCCTTCATCTTCAACCTTTCAAAATCAGCCATAAGAGTAGAGAGTCGAGCCTCCTTTACCCTCTATGCACCTAGATTCCTTGATTTAATAGCGTCCCATATCTCTTTGGGACCTTCTAGATCTCCAACTTGAAGAATGATGTTCTCCGTAATGGATTGAAAGAGAAGAACCATGGCCAAATCATTCTTCTCTTTGATGTTTGTCCCTGGTTCTATCGCTTCTCACACCTTGTGAACACGAAAGATAGCCTTCATCTTCATGCTCCACACGGTGAAATTTGTTGATGATAACATCGGACACACTACCTGATGCGTTTCCGCTTAGATCTGGGAGGTTTTTAGTCCCTTTTGTTGCT